>JAUMHE010000079.1:8404668-8418711 GCA_032359235.1 Enteromius mattozi
AATAATGTTTGGAAATGTAAAATGATATTTCCAACTGACACGCTACCGCAAAAGATAGAAATAACCCACTTAAAACCATTATTTGTTGGTGAAAATACTAGTGGCCTAAAACTTTTGCACAGTACTGTATAAATACAGGTTATATTTTCTTACCGTTGTGAAAATAATTAAGTTATAATGTCTGAATTTAACCAAAGCATATTTGTTACTGCATAACAGTTACGACCCAATACTGCAATAATAAACAGAGTGGAGCTCCTTAAAAAAGTTCTTGGCAAACAAAAAATGTTTTTGTTTCTCTGCATTCCCTCGAATATTTAACCGGATTTTCTTTATGCCTGTTCATTCTTCTAGGTTCTGGGCGAAACAATGGAGAGATGGAACTATGTACAGGATCTTGCTCTGTCTCACAAGGGCAGCAGTCATTCAGTGAATTTTCGCTTCTCCCTCCAGCGCTCCAGACGTCAGATGTGGCTTCCCCGTCCACCCAGCTTTACTTCTCCTCTGTCCCTTGTAGCCACTCCGTCCCTTCTTCTCAGACAGACTCAGGGCTCCTTGGAGCAGGTTTTTACCAGCTACAACTGGGGTCTTTTCCTGAAGATCCTGCACCTGCTTGCTCAGAGAATGTTGCCTCAAGCAGGCTTCAGATTGACTTCTCTTCACCTTCCTCACCTGTCCCATCCATCCCAGACTTTGGGATAATCGGTAGCCTCTTATGCACACCTTCGTCCATCAGCTCCGCACCCATCCAACACAGCGACTCGCCCATACAGCGAAGGAAAACATTCCAGATCTAAGCAAACGTGACGACTCTCATTCACCTGGAAACTACAGTCAGGTGTTGCTTTTCAGGCTACATAAGAAGAGTCTGAATTACGGGGATAGTTCAACCAAAAATGAACATTTTGCCATCATTAACTGACTCTTATGTCATTCCCAACATGTTCAAATTTCTTCTGAGGAACACAAAAGATATTTTGAGGTTGATTTTGTCTATACAGTGATATCTAACAGGGTCCAAAAGTTGCAAAAAAATGCGTAAAGGAGGCAGCTTTATACCTTCAGCTCTTGAAGAAATATTCCCCATTGACCTAAATACTGAAGAAAGTAGTGCATACAGGTTTGGAATGATATGAGCGTGAGTAAAAGGTGATCGAATTAACATTTTTGGTAAACAATCCTTTTAATCCAGAATGCGTTCATAATATTTAATCTGTTGTTTTTTTAAACTATTAAAGTAGTAATTGGGTGTTTTAGGAAGCTGGGTGTCTTTGTAAGACTACTACATGCAATGAAAGTGGTTTTAACTACCTAATTATAAGGTTTTGGGGAAATTTGAGAGGGTTTACATCTTTTTGTGATGTTTGGACTCATTTTCAGTAACTGTTCATTCATGCAGCTCCTTTCATTGCATGTAGTTCTTATAAACGTTCAAAACCTTTTTTTTTTTTTTTTAAATCACTTATTTCTTTTTGTTAAAAGATTAAAAATGGTTTACCCAAAAGTGAAAATATGCTAAAAAGTACTAAGCCTTATGCCATCTAAGGTGTAGATGAGTTTGTTTCTTCATCAGATTTTTAGCATTTCATCATTTGCTCTCCTCTGTAGTGAATGGGTGCCGTCAGAATGAAAGCTGATAAAAAACATCATACCAATCCACACCACTCCAGTACATCAGTAAATGTCTTCTGAGAAAATCTCTCCAAACCTGATCCAATGAAGGAACAAACTTTGAGGTTCATAGTGTGTATATTTTCAGCCGATTAAAATTTTTGGGGTGAACTATTTCTTTAAAGCATAAAATGTTTTACTTGCAAAGACGATATCATCAAGTGAACTACTAATGCAGTCGCTTCATCCTTTTGTTTGTCTAGCTTCCCGTCGTAGGTTCTCTTTGTGCAATACAAAAAAAACAAAACAAGTTCCTCAGGGGCTCTGATCGTTTCCCTCTCGGTCTGGTCCGTCAGTACTTCAGTACAAAGTGTTGAAGAGGGTTTTTGAATGGTTTATGAATAAACGCTCCACATATGCTTCGCCAACAAATGTAATCCTGATGTAAGTGGCAGATTCACTGCATTAAGTTTCTCAGGTTTTGCAGCCAGTTTGTGCATCTGTTGTAATTGCGTGAAGCCACCACCTGTCAGCCCACAGTACTACCCACAATCCTTTGCCACCCAGAGAAACTGGCAATGTCAAATCTAGTGTAGTACCTCATTTGTGACTGGACTTCTGTTAGTTATGAATAGAAAGCATCATGTATCACCATCATCCATATGCCTGTATGCTTCAGTGTGTTTTCTAATTGTTTAGTCGGCTTTGAGTTTGTCTGTAGTTTACACAAGGCTCAGAAGATATGAAAGGGAGACAAACACTGCCTTGGCTTTTTTTCCCCCTAAGCAATTTATGTATTACTGCTCCTGTTATATTGATTTATTGTCCCTGTTATTATATTTTGTAAATAATAATAAAAAAAATTGAAAACAAACTCCGTCCTTTTAGTTGAAATGCCCCCCTAATGTCAACTAGCTCCAGACTAACCTCTCAATATTCTTAATAATTAATTAATTTAAAAATGTGGGGTCTTTTTTTGGTATGAAATTAATCAAATTAGTACTTTTTATTCAGCAAGAATGGATACGATTATCAAAGGCGACAATAAGGGCATTTATAAATTATAATGTTACAAAAGATTAATGCTGTTCTTTTACACTTTATATGCATCAAAGAATCCTGTGAAAGAAATATCTAAATATTAATAAATAAGCAGTATAACTGTTGATAATAAGAAATCTCTCTTGAGCACCAAATAATTTTTAAAGGATCATGTGACACTGAAAACAGGAGCAGTGGCTATTTAGTAATGTCAACATCAATTTGAACCCCTGTAGTATTGTCCACTAGAGGGCAGCTTAACATACAAATCTCAAGCTAGTGAAGAAAAGCTGATCAGGGCACAAAACATTTGTATTTCTAATGAAAATTAATCTGTGGCTAAATCCAGTAACGTTGCATCTCAGTAGAACTCCACAATAAGTAGCCTGTCAATCATCAGCGTTACTTTTTATACCGGCATACACTATGAAAGCATCATCTATAAAGCATTTGGAAGACTTAAAGGAACCAAATTTATTTTTAGTATCTTTAATAGCCTTAAAATAACCTTTGCATGTAACATTCTGATAACGGCCTGTTAGTTGGGTAAATGTGGCATATTATTTTTTTTCCAAAGATTTGTTAGCCGTGTAGACAATGTGACCCTGGGCCACAAAATCATTTATAAGTAGCACAGGTATATTTGTAGCAATAGCCAACAATGCACTGTATTGGTCAACATTTTTATTTTATGCCAAAAATAATAAGGATCCCTGTTGAAAAAAACAGCATATGCATCCCAGCTTCAAAACATACCTAACCAGCATATGCTGTTTTTTTCAACAGGGACATTAAGTACAGATCATATTCTCTGAAGATATTTTGTAAATTTGCTACTGTTAATATATTAAACCTAATTTTTTGATTAGTATGCATTGCTAAGAGGAAAGGACCACTTTATCATTTATTTATTTAGTATAATTGTATCTGGGACAGTTGGAGAGACTGGCCCAGGACCGGGATGCCTGGAGTACCCTCCAGAAGGGGTAATAGGCGTAAGTAAGCTAGTTGTATCTCAGCTATCATAACAAACCATACATCAACAGAAAGCTTATTTATATAGATTTTTAGGTGATGAATCGACCCTTACGACTAGTTTTGTTTTCAAGTGTCACATTTAGCCTAACTGTTACATGGGTTGTGGCCATGTTCACGTTTCAAAATAAGTTGGCTAGGTGTTCCCCTAACTGTGAATAAAAACATTTCGTCAAATGTCCAAATTTCAGAGGTGTGTTCAAGCAGTCAACTAAAAATATTCCCAACGACTTCAAAACGGCCAATCTAAAACCAAACCGTGCCCACACACACCAGATCCCACTCTATATCTTTCTATCCAGTCTAAACAACTCGGTATTCACACTAGCCATAGCCTACTTGAAAATCAAACGCGGTCAGTTTTTGGCAATAACAGATGTAACCATTTAATGTGACAGATAACCTAAATGTAGTACACATAACTGGCCAGCCAGGTTCATGTTTATATAACGATATGGCATAAAAGTTTGCGTGTGTCATATTCGGTTCGTGCTGCGCCTCAGCTCAAAGTGCAGCAGTGATTTGTCCACGCAGCGCGTCTGCGCAGGCGCTCGCTGTCAAGGTGTGGACACTGCGAGAGTGGGAGCGCAGTGGCGTGCTTTTGGGAAAGGAGTGGACGCGTCTTCAAAAAAACAGCCGGAAGGGGTGAACGCCAGTCCGTTTTTACAAAAGCAACATGTTCACCAACACACCCCTGCCGTCACCCTTTGAAGTTCTTGATATTTAAAGTCGTAAAGCTGTCGCGTCTTTCACCGTCACCTATGAGCTGAAGTGAAGTACGAAGAGCGCAGGTAGAAGAGCAGAGCCGGAAGAACTCGCATTACTGGTCGCGTTCGCTTTTTTTTGCGTCTTCCCAGTGGACTATCGCTAATATTATAACGTAAATGAAGTGAGATTTAAAGTGCATCCGAGCTAAAGAAATTATGACGGACTTGAGGAAATATAAACTCTTCGTCCTGGTGGACGTGCTGTGTGTTGTTGTAGGTAAGCGAGTTCAATGTTTCAACGTTCAGTGTCCTGATTTGAAGTTCATTTCTGAGCTTGTCAGCTGTTGGTTGAATGCTGTTTTATTCATTTCTAACACGTGGCTTGTCTTTTTAAACAATATCAGCTATTATGCAACTGGGTTGTTGACAGATGACACAGACATGGAAGACCAAAAAACTATATGTATTTGTATTTTAAAGTGAATTGGCAACTGTAAATGTAGCCTAAAAGAGACAATTATGCTCAATAACCTTTAAATGAAACTTGAATTCTCGTTTCATGTTTTTAATCAGTTTAACTTTTCCCATATAACCTTGCATAAGCACACAACCTTGCAAAACTGCCTTGGCTTCACACCAATAAACAATTTTGGCATGCTGGCGCTATGTATAATTTGAAGACCAGTCTGGTTCAATATTCAAATCTTACTTATGGTACAAATGCAAATGCTTTAGGCCATGTTCAAGTCACGATAAGGGGGCTGTCTTTAGAAGATAGTCATGTTTAAATATGCAGGCTCTTTGTAGGTGTGTTTACAAATGGAGTTGCATTCGTCTTGGCTTCTTCTCCTGGATTTTGTGAGTTCAGGAAGCTCAGTATTTGTTTATGGAAATGCGATCCAAGCTTGTCAGTATTTCCCACAGTGTTTGGCAGCCTGTAGTGCCACAGAAATGTTCCCTTTCTTGCATTTTTGGCTTTATTCAGGGCTTTGCTTGCAGACCAACCATGAGACAAACCCAATGACCATAAACATCCTAACATAGTCACACGGTACCCATTATAGAAGATTCGACTCGCCTGAGTGCTGAAGTAAGTGCGAACCAGCTTGATCATCACTTCCTTTGGAAACACTGTGTTTTTCTTGACCGCATGAGGTAACCCTGCTATGACGTTGAGGAGATGAAGTTTCTGCACCTGCCCTTTGAAGTCCTTTATTGTGTCTGTGTTCTTCAACCCCCAGCATTGGATTTCATGAGGGCCAGAACTCGCCCTAGGCACGATCCTTCACCTTTAGTCTCAGACTACACCTTTACTATGGTGCACATGTCTCTATCTAGATGACATGACAGGGATGGACAGCAGTGTCTCTTCTAGTCCATTAAACAAATTAAACAGTGATGTGTAGGACTATTTCAGATGGACAGCATTTAGGCTGTAGGAAGGTAAATGAAAAAACATCTTTAAAAAAACTAGTTAGTCAAATGCCTTTTGAATTTATGGCTAGTTTCATATGCTTTTGAAATGATATTTTAGACAGTTTCAATGTAAAGTCATGGGATGCACAGTTGTCATAGTTAACTAAGATTAAAACTATTAAAAATTGTTTTTGTTAATTGAAATTGAGCTAAATAAATAAATATCAGACAAAACTAAAGCTTACAATGCACAATGCTTACATAGTACTTAAACTTTATTAAGTTGCTAAAACTGAATCAAGTATAAATTAAGGCAAAATATACTTTAAAAAAAAATGACGCAAGAAAACTACTAAAACTATTGAAATGGGAACTGAAAATATAAATAAACCAAATACAACAATAAAAAAATGCTACTTGAAATGATGAATAAACGTAATAATATTATGTAAATAATACTAAAATAACATTAATGTATTGTAACCAAGTAAAAAAAACTCATTTCCCGAAACATTTTAAACGTTTCAAGGTCATTTTCCTTTTCCTTTTTACAAATAACATGAATTAATTCATAATATCTTAATATTATTGAGAAGGTTGTACCGCATGACATTTCATCATAAAATGTCATAAAAAGGCCAAATTATCTGATATTTTAAGAGACTTGTTCACCTTTACACAGTGATGATGGTCTTGAGGGTTGCACCACATGACATTGTTGGTTTCTGATGCTTTTGACAAGTTTACACAAAAAGACCATCAATATTTTAACCGAGTAATTTACGGAAAATTTGCATTCCGTCATTTAATACAAACCGCATTACCGAGTTACCAATTTGTCGCAGATCATTTTTCAAATTGGTCAGGTTTCAGATAAAGATTGGTGTATGGAAATAAAGACACATCTGAAGAAAGGTCAATAACTTCTTCTCATTCAGTGTCACCCATAACTACACAGGAGTGTGTATGCTTAATTTGGTTCCTGATTGATCTGCAAGGACATAAAAGAGAGCTCAAAGTACTGTAAATTTGAGACACTTGGCCTTGAGCTAACAAAAGCAAGCACAGGTGGAATTATTCAGTCATTTTCAAATAAATATCAGCCTCTCCGATTGCTTGAGCAACAACAGAAAGTCCCAGAATCCAGTGGAGTTCAGCTACTGGAGAATTTCTGTAAGTGTTTCTGGCCAGTAATATCCTTTCCCAGCCCTGAATTTGACATTCAATCCAGCCCACCACCCTCTGCTTCTCCTTTCCTTCTGTCTAAGTAAACTTTCCGTCCACACAAACACAGTCTGGCTTTTGCTTTAGCTTTGAGTCAACGCTGCAAGATCAGTGTTTTACTTCAGTGAAAGTGAAATTGATGGGAGTTTTCTAAGCTTATCGGTTTTATTATCAAGCCAAACGTTTGGCCCATGAAGGACTTTCCAGGGTGTTTTTTCAAGAACCTTAATATTTTAAATAAAGCACTTTATATAATAACTAATATACAGTAAAGAAACATTTCTTGTTTTAGCAGACCCCCTTTATACATTTAATATAATTGGTATTTTGTAATAAAACATTATAATTACAGGTCCTGTGTACAAACGCTTTTATCCAAAGTGACTTACAGATGAGGAATGTTATAAAGAGTGATTCATACAGAGAAGTTATGAAACATGAATGTCACAATAAATCCTCTCTCCAGCAAAGTTCAAGCTATACAACAGACATGTAGTTTACACAAGATATAGAATTCATTTATTTATTTTCATGGGTGAAATGCTATTAAAATAAATATATATGGGTCTATAATTAGCAGTGTAATACTGCTTTAAATTGTTGTTTTTCTCCAAAAAAAAAAAAAAAAAAGTAAAAATTTTCTGTTAAAATGAATTGCAGCTTTGTTTTTATTTTTCCTAGCCAAAAATAAATATCACACATTTTTCCCTGATTTACTTAATTTTCCCACTAAAATGTCATTCAGTGTAACAGTCTTGTCAGGCATATTTACAACAAAAATCTATTTATGACACATTAAAAGACCAAATACTAATTAGTTGTAGTTTTACATTTAAAAAAACAAAAACAAAAATATCCTAGGTTTTGCCTGTTCGTCAGTAAGTTTTTTTTTTTTTACTTGAAACACAATAAAATTTAATATGCTTTTATTTTTATTAAGTCAGAATAAGCATGTTGTTTAAATCTTTACATAAATATTACACTGAATGAAAATGTAACATTATTTAAACTGAATTTTGACTAATTTTATTCTCCAAAACCCATAAAATTAGACAGTTTGACATTTAATGTGCTTTCTATAGACATAAATTACCTTTGTGAATTTGATTCTGACATCTTAACATCTATCTATATACCTTTACATCTTTACAAGCCTGCATTTATTTGATTAAAAAACGGTAATATTTCGAAATATTATTACAACTTAAAATAACAACGTTCTGTTTTAATATATTTTACAATGTAATTTATTGCTGTGATCAAAGCTGAATTTCTAGCTTCATTACTCCAGTCTTGAGTATCACATGTTCTTTCAGAAATCATTCTAATGTACTGATTTTGTGTTCAAGAAACATTTTTTAGTGATGTTAAAAACTGGTGTGCTGCTTCACTTTTGATCAATTTTATGCATCCCTGCTGAATGAAAGTACACATTCCTTAAAAAAAAAAATTAAAGGTGATATTTATAAACATTCTAGAATTTGCATTTGTTTTAAAAAGTGACTCTGCTTTTCAGGTAGAATTGAGAAAATTAGCATCATAGCATTGTGCAGTAACCAGCAAAGATATTGCCAGACTAATTCCCTAAAACTATTGGCAAAATAATATGGGAAAACGACAAGAAAAAGTTTAGCCTGTTGGATCTGTCATGCGTTATATTCCAGGTCTTGTTTAAACTTCTTCAGAAAGGTCTGCGTGAGATGGCAGTTGCAACATTGGCGAAATTGTTAAGAAATTGGTCACATCATGAGACTATTAACATAATGATGCCATTCCATTAATCACAAAAACCTTTAAAGCGAAGCTGTTTTGCTAAACACTACTAGCGTACAAGTTAGCCAGTTTCCCATGCAACGTTATATATTTCCGTAGCTTTCAAGAGCGTAAATCAAACACGAGGTGGAGGGCTGAGACGGACAGAAGAGGAGGAGGGTGGGCGTTTCTTCTCGAAGTAGGATTCCAGACTCTCCTGCGAGGCTGTACGCTCAGCACATAGCTTCCAAATGAGTCAGGCGGCCTTGCCAAACTACAGCTAAGGGAGTGCTGCCGGCAGACAGACCGCCCTCAAAACTCTCACTTAAGGGGCGACAGGGTTGTATTTTGGTAACACTTATGGTGGTACTCCAAAAAACCCACAAAGAAAGTCAAGAACATCTCATTTTCATCTTCAGAGTAGGAACAGAACGTGATCGTTGTGGGTTCGGCTCGCAAGAACTGGGCTTCGGGATGTTGAAATGAAGCCAGAATGAATGCTGTTGAAAGCTGAGTGTATTTGTTAGTGCACCTTGAAACAAGTTAGGATACAAGATAAGTCCGTAAAAACATAGGGTGTGTTTGATAATGAAAGGTGGTGAACCAATGTTAGGGTGAAGGTCAAAGCCGACCCTAAGAAAACAGGCTACTCCCTGAAGCCAAAACCAAAGACAAGATTTAGTTTTTCTTTTTTTTTTTTTTTAATGACTGAGTGGGTTTTTCGTCAGGGTTTTATATTTTTATTTTTTCATTGGAAATGAAACTCATGCGTCCTTGAAACTGCAAGCAGCGCAATTCAGATTTACTGTAAATGTATGAGCTAAATGCTTTCATAATTTCAGTTCCTTGGACCACCATCATCATGAGTAATTTTTCTTTGTAATTATCTATTTACCAAGTCAATTTATGACTGAAAATAGTTTCAAAATCGTACACCAAATTTCCTTTGTGTACTTTAAGACTCTTCAAGTAGTTAAGTTACAGTAAAGCTAGGTTCTTAAAGGGATAGTTCACCCAAAAATAAAAATTCTGTCGTTAATCATTCGTTCAAACCTGTTAGACCTTCGTTCATATTCATAAACACACATTAAGATATATTAACCAAATCCAAGAGCTTTCTGCAATAGCTTTTCTACCACATTGACGTCCCAGAAAGGCTGTAAAGATATCATTAAAATAGTCCATGTGACATGGTTCAACTATAATGTTACGAATATACAAGAATACATTTGTGTGCAGAGAAAACAAAATTACAACTTGTTATTTTTTGTTGTAAAGCGATTTGAGCCACTGAATGCTAAAGTTAAAGGAAAATTTTACTCAAAAGTAAAAAATGTTCCATTGTTTTCTTTGGAATGAAAAAAGTGTCATTTTGAGCATAATGTCAAAGCTGCACTTCTGCATCAATGAAAGTGAATGATGACCACGTTCTCACACACATGACTTGGAATATATAGTGTATCTGTCATGTAAACTGCATTCTTTGTCTTTATAAGAGCTATAAAGTCTCTGGTCCCCATTCACTTTCATTGTATCCAGATGTTCTGTTCAGTGTTCAGCGTAAAAAAAAAAAGAGAGAAAATCTTCAGAAAAACATGAGGGTGAGTAAACAATAACAGAATTTAATTTTTGCTGTGAACATTCCCATTTGTGTGCTGAATGAAACTGCTAGTTTGGTCCAGTAATGGCTCTGGCGTTCCTCCAGTGGTGTGAGGGGAAGTGTAACTGTTTCAAACTCAGATTGCCACCAATTATCCCACATACCGTAACTGCACACCAGTTTGAACCAAATAAAGCAACACTCCATTCTGCCCTGTGTATTTATAGCATTCGCGAAGGAGTGGGAGGATGCTCTAAACAAAGAGGAAAACATGAATGAGGTGGAGACTATAGGAGTGGCCGGCTCCTTTCTGCCTGTGGGATGGGCAACAAGACGACAAATTATGTAAATCTTCAGTTCTTCAACATTTTAGCAGTCGCCAACCCTAATTATCTCCTCGCCCTTTCAGTTAAGTCACTACGTTGCAGTTTTTAAATCTTTTTTTTTTTTTTAATTCCCATATTAGGAGCTCATAGATGAAAAGCCTAACATCATTTGGTCACTTTCATGTTGTTCCAAACCCATCTTATATAGGGCAGTCACTAAAATGATTTTGGTATTTGAGTAATTGGATGATTATTCTGACGATTAATCGCGTTATCGTATAATTATTTGTGGTGATTTAAATTGACCCAAGCGAACAATACTTTAAAATGACTTCAAATACGTATATAATAGCAATAAGGCAATAATAATTGGTTCAAATAAAATGCCAAAAGCAGGTCAGTTAAATAAAACTTAAAAAAAAAAAAAAAAAAAGTTATGTGCGTTATTTTACATCGAATGCCTGCAATGACCTAGTGATTGTTTTTAAATGTCCACTATTTTGCTAGTTAATCAACATGGGCAAAATGCAATCAAGAATTGTAATTTGCAATAAAGAGTGCTCAAATTTAGTCGAGAAATCATGACAGTCCTAATATGACTTTGCAAGACTTTGAATGTTCAGTGCAAGTTGTACGGACTGTTTTAATTTGGACCCCATTGCATGTAAGAGAGAGGTGTGAACACTCTCAAACTAACTACTTGATTGTAAGCAAATGATGACAGAAGTTTTATTTTTACTCAAATGTTTAGTTAAGAGCCAGAGTGCATTGCCTTTACTCGCATAGCATGAAGAAGAAAAAAAGCAGAAAAACACCTCATACCAAAACAGGGTCCCTTAATGTTTTACAGGAAATTTCACTTCCTGTACCTTCAAATGGAACTAATTTGTTTCAGGGAATGGTTGAAGGGTGATGGCTGGCGGCAGTTGAGACGAGGTTGGTTTTTTTCTTAAGCGCTGCCCCTATACTGCAATGTGTTGGGTGTCAAGCACATCTCGCTTCTACGTGCCACATCTCTATGGCGTCAAAAGTGGGACAAAACAGTGCAAGTGCAAGCTTCCCTAAAATAAAATCTATAGATATGAAACAGTTTAAGCATATCAGTGTTAGAATAAATGTTTAACCTACATAAATGTGCATTGTTACACGCATATCCAACAGAAGCTGAAGGAGACAGGCGTCAGCGTCACTGCTTGCATTATTTTTTCAATAGAAACAACTTAAATGCGCCGTACATTTTTCTCATAAAGGAAATTAACTGTTACTGTAAAGGGTCTACTTTTATTTGTGTACGTTTACAATTTCAACAAAATATTCACACTTTTACTGTATCTTATTTTTTTAGCAAACAGTTTGGTCTGTAAATTCAGCTTAGGATTTTTTTCAGACAGAAAGAAGCTACGCTTAATATGAACATGAACATTTACTTGTTGATGCGTTTCTATAGCCTTGACAGACTTTTTATTTTATTTATTTAATTATTTTTGTTTAAAGGCAGCCGCTGACAATAACTGACATTATTGCTTGGACAGAGCAAGAACACATAAAATGCATGAGTAGATTCAGTCGAGTGATAAAATTGACCCTTTTCAACGTAATGCTGTTGAGCTGTTGAGTTTGCTAAAATAAACATAACATTAGCAGGACCGCTGAAATGCAGTACAAGTGTGCGGTTCCGTCTGTAAGATGCACGTGAAAGCTGTATGTGTTACTATAACAA
Source organism: Enteromius mattozi (assembly GCA_032359235.1). Lineage (NCBI taxonomy): Eukaryota > Metazoa > Chordata > Actinopteri > Cypriniformes > Cyprinidae > Enteromius > Enteromius mattozi. The sequence continues at coordinate 8,417,101 of JAUMHE010000079.1, forward strand.
ACACTGCGTGCTTTCTTTCAGAATCATCATAGGCTGGTAGAAAGACAAAAATAGGTTGCACAAAATTTTCAACTAAAAATGAAGATACGATAAAAGTGAAAATTTTGTTGATATTGTGAATGTACACAAATAAAAGTAGACCCTTTACAGTTACAGTTCATTTCCTTTATGAGCAAAATTTACGGCGTATTTAAGTTGTTTCTATTGAAAAAATAATGCAAGCAATGATGCTGACGCCTGTCTCCTTCAGCTTCTGTTGGATATGCGTGTAACAACGCACATTTATGTAGGTCAAACATTTATTCTAACACTGTGATATGCTTGAACTGTTTTATATCTATAGATTTTATTTTAGGCAAGTGCTGAAGATTTGAGAGGGCTAAATTATTCAAATGTCAACTATGATCAACTCATTGCCGCTGGCCACAAAAAACCAAAACAAAACAAAAAAACTGATAAGTTCTTACCCTCGGAAGAAATCCTGCAGGTGCCCCTGAACATAATCACCATATTACACCTTAATGAGGGACAAAAAAGACACTCACTATTTGGAATGAACCAACTAAGGTTAAGGAGATGGCACATTTAGATTTGTTAAGGGAAAACAAAATTTATAAAGAAAGAAAATTACCTCTGCTCGTTAGGAGAAGGCCAACAACAGCCAATCAACAGCCAGTCAGATGATGACCAATCAATACAGGGTTTGGCTAGTAGCCAATAGCATTTGTAAACACAACAAGCACACGTTTGGGCCCCACCCCAGACTGTCAAAACTTCCTCGTGCGAACTTCCTTATTTTTTTTTGTGCTCCAGTTTGGAATTTGCTTGCGCTGTTTTGTCCCACATTTGACGCCATACCATCTCTCCCTGCAGTCCTGTTTCGTTGCGTAATTAAACGACTGCCGAGCTCGCACCTGCCAACTGTGGCTTTGAACTCGAAGCCGTTTGAAGCTCTTCCACATTGACCACATTTAATGTACCTTACACTGACTTAATTCCCTGGGTACACAGTCTGGAAAATATTTTGAGAGTAATACTGATGAATTTCACTGATGAGAAGCAGAATATACAGCTCAGCCTTTTCTAATGTAAAGCTGACAGATTTTAGAGTTGGCTCTCAAGGTTTGATAGTGTTTGTCATTAGTCAGTGACAGTTTGAAATAAAAAAGTACTTCACTGGGTGAGATCTTTCAGTTTTCCAGCTTGCAATTTAACCCGTCTTTTTGTTTCCTACTAACGTGTCTCAACAGTTGAAAAGTTTGGAGAGGACAAGGGAAAAATGAGACTCTGTTTTATTGGGCTTTTATTTTCATTTGTTTGGAGTGTATTCAGCTGGAAAAAGGCCGTCCAAGCTCAGCTCCAGATCCTCAAAGTGTTTGAATCTCAGTGGAGTGATAAAACTGGAACCATTGTCTTGGGGTCTCCCTCAGCAGGATGATCTATGAGACTTGAGGGAATGTTTCTCTTTCTTGCATTTGTTCATAAGGAATCAATAGCATATATATATATATATATATATATATATATATATATACTTGTGTCTATATATATAAAAATGTCTTTGGTCAAATTAAGCTGTAAAAAAAAAAATAGACAAAATCAATGGATTTT
>JAUMHE010000079.1:8430304-8447872 GCA_032359235.1 Enteromius mattozi
TTAAGTTATTAATCTCTGTTAAAAATGACTATATAGCGCAAAACAACAACAAAAGCCCGCGAGCTAAAGCTAATATGTGCTAAAGATGAATACGTACCAACCGTGAAAATACAAAGCAACATGTGAGGATTGCAATTACGCCCACGGTCCACATGTTCAACACACTCTAACGCCTCTGCCATGAATTTTAATAGTAATCTGACGCCCTCACTTTGTGCAATGCCTCGATTGAACTGAAGGGGGCAGCCGGAGCTCGTAACACATATGGCATGCATTATCATTATTATAGTGATTGCAGTCCTTATTAAAGCTAATTAGGATATTTGATGCGATGATTGCGACGATGACAACACAAATTAGTTTTTTTTAACCAATATATTACAGCCTAACCTAACAAACAACCGAAAAGCTTAATATTTTAGCATAGCATCTTTACTTGCAATAGGCCAAAGCAATTAAGACAGTTTTGAGAAAATGTCGTCACACAGTTGGTTCATTAAAATGTCAGAAATGCAATAAAAAATGTGTTTTCTATTGACAGTCTGACATTAGATATGAATTTATTCGAAGAACTGACAGGCATAATTGATACACATCTATGATTATAGACATGTCTCTCTGTATATGCATCGTGTTGGTTCCAGGTTGAAGCATCATTTTTGTCGGTATGAGTCATTTTAATTATGCTTTGAATAATTAGTGAGGTGGAATTTCTGGTTTCTGTGTTTTGAAGTTCGATATCCTGTGAAGGGTGCAAATGTGCTTGGATGACAGTGTGTGTGTGGATGCTGATGTGGGTCATTACCCCTTCTCTGCCCCCTGGGGAAAGCAGGAAAGAGGAGGAGGGATGGATGGATGGATGAATGGATGGATGGGGGGAGAGTTAGAGGATAGGAGAGGGGTTCTCAGGGGATGAGAATCCAATAAATCAGCCTGCTGTCTCCGTGCTGACATGGGGCTTGTCTGTGAGGGGTGTGTGTTTGTGTGTATGTGTGTGTGTAGAGGGGATCACAACAACAGCATCGCCTTGTCTGGCTGTCAGTCACCTCTATACTGGCCAGGCAACATACTCACACGCCTCCCTCAGACCCTCATTACCATTCATCCATTCGTTTTTCTGTGCTCGGCTCTGGCAGGGTGATTACTCGCGTCTCCTTTTCTCTCTTTAGTCTTTTGGATGTCGAGTTTTTCCCAAAGTGGAGTTCGCATCATTGATATGAAGTGTTTTCTTAGCAAGGTCACATCTTTTAAGTGAATGTATTGCGACAATTGATTAAGCAGACAGTCAAGTAGACTACTACGAGTGTCACGCCAAGAGCGAAGTACCAACACAAATGCAAACAAATGATCTCTTTGCCACTGAGTAAGTGACCACTCTTAATATAGTTCTGTAATTGGAGAATGTGATGACGCCGCTGTCGGTGTGATGTATGTCTGCAGGTATGTTTGCACTTGAGTGTGTGGTATATCCACAGTGGATGGTAGAGAAAGGGAAACCAAAAGCTATGTGACAGCATTAAAAGAATATAGAAGTAAGAAAAAAACCAAAAATCACAGTTCTCATTCATTTGTGTTGAATTTCAATATGCAGAAATGCAAATGAGGTTTAAGAGCTTCAGCAGAGGGGATTTTTAGCAAATAACGACTTATATTTGGTGTGTTCATTGCGCAAAGATTATTTTAATTTATTCCTAAATAAATACAAAAATGCATTTCATATCTATCTATTATTATTAATATATTGTTATATATTTAATATATAGTTTATATATATATATATATATATATATATATATAATTAATATTTATTTTATAAAAAGTTAAAAAGCATCATGGTGATTCAACTGTTCATTCATAAGGAAAAGGCCTTTTAAAATATAATGAATTATACAACATAAAACAAGAAATAATGTCACCCTAGAAGAAACTTGTGACTGTCAAGGTCAAGATGTGTCTTAAAATATCAGATAATTCACTTTTTTTGGACATGGTTATTTCAGGTGGTAAAATGTCATGTGGTGCAACTCCCCACAAACTCAATATTAATTTACTATTTTTATTATAATTAGATATTTATTTAAAATAATGAGTGAGATATTTGCACACACACACACACACATATATATATATAAAAGACAAAACTTTTAACTTGATGGTTACACCACATGACATTCATTAAAAAAAGAAGAAAAGTTGAACATTGTATACATTTTTCAAAAGCATACAAATCCAACAAGCACATTTTTAAGGCGTGCATTTGATTACCAAAAAAAACCAACAACAAAAAAAGATTTTTCCTTGTTTATCGTAGTCACTGATAAATCTCTTTAAATATCCACCCTACTGCCAGCTCTGACTGCTAAAAGCATATTTTCCTAGTAACGAAGCAAGTAACGTGTTGGTCTTTTCTGTTCAGCTTTCAAAATGCTCATATCGGTGTTGGTGCAATATTGTGTGGGCTGCATGTGAAAGTGAATTACAGGGGAAGATCATTGATCAAGTTTGTTACTTGCGAGGGACGGCTGTGGAATAAATAATGTCAAACATTGTAGGGGATAAAAATGTCTTTTGTTCAGTTTTCTTGGCTCCATCGGAAAGCTCCTATCGTCTGATCTGAAAAATAGAGATATTGACCATTGCTTGTAAAACTTGTGTGAATTCCGAGCTTTCAAATACTCCTTTTTTTCTGTCTCTCCACAAACACACACACACAGCAAATATCATATATCAGACGTCCTGCAGCATGACTCTAATATGTGGCTCGCTTATGACTGTTTCCAAAACATATGGACCGCAGTGGCCGGGAGACCTGCTCTGTGTATTAAAATTCATGGGAAAAATGGCAATAATGACCCTCCCCCTTCCAGTCCCCATACATCCTCTAAATCTGTATCTCTCTTTTAAGCAGATCCCTCTACACTCCTCCTTCCCTCTATTTTCTCTCCTCCTCCGCATCCCTTCTTTCTGTTTTTCAGCCGCACTGCTGCCAGGTAGTGATTTCTACAGTGGGAAAATTGCTTTTTCAATATCTGCCTCTCTAATTATGAGCCCAGCTAAAGGGGTCACGCCACTGGAATACTAATAAATGCCTCCTGCGTTTTTGCACACGAAAGAGAATTTACGTATTATATTATTTATGTCACGCCGGTGCTTGAGAATCACCGTCATTCATATTGTTTTGTCATAAAAAAAAAAAGAAAGCAAATTTCAACAATTTATCCTTAGTGAGAATGCCTTTGTAAGCTTATTAAGCTGTATTCCCTGACCTAGAGCAACACACACACATACCCACACACACAAGAGATTTGATTTAGGTCACACACTGGTTCTTATTGCCCCCCCCCCCGAGCATGTTATCTTTATAGCGAAGCTGTGTTTCATGTGTCCTCAAGATCAAAGATCAAAAAATTAATGCCGGACCGACTATCTCAGGAATCTTCAAAATCAAGACATTTCATAAACAGATGGAGAGACTGGTGGCCTAAACAAAAAGTGATTTACATAGGGCCCTCGTTTTAAACCACTAGCCGTGGGATTTCATTGTGGGTGCCCTGAAACAATGCAAAGCGATTTAAAGTAATAAAAAAAGAGAAGAGAGAGAGAGAGAGAGAGAGAGAGAGAGAGAGAGAAAGAAAAAACTATTTTACATCACAAAAGGAATTTGAATTCGAATGTCTTCACCGCGCGAAACGAAAGGGTTAAACGATTTCTTGGTCGCTCTGAGTGCCTGACTGACGTTTGGGGTTCTATAATTGTGACGCGCGCCAATCAGCGAGCGGTCAGCTCACCCCACGTGGGGCGCTCTAAACGCTGATTGGGTAAAGCAGCCAGTGTTGATTGTGGCTGGGTCAAACCCCACGTGGAGATTTCATTCAATCATTGTACAGTTAGCTGCACCCTCATTTTTCTATCGAAGTCCCGTGCATAAAATTAGACAATGTGAAGGGAACGTGTGAATAGCCGACAGAGACCGGGTGCTATATTTAAACCACACACACAAAATATAATTTTTAAACATTTTTGTGCAGGGGAGAATTTATCAGACTTTATTAAATTGGATTACTGTAGCTAAAACATTTTTTTTTTCTTGGTTCTTTGCACGTGACATCAATGACGTGATGCTTGATATTTTTAAATTTTTTTTATTATGACCCTTAACCACAAAAGCAACCATAAGGGTCAACTTTTTGAAATTGAGATGTATACATGATCTGAAAGCTGAATAAATAAGCTTTCCATTAATGTACATTAATCTGGCTGAGATACAACTGTTTGGAAATCTAGAAATCTGAGTGCAAAATAAAAAAATAATTTGAGAAAATCACTTTTAAAGTTCTTAGTTCTTAGCTATGCATATTACTTAATAACAAATATATATTTATGGTAGGAAATTTCTAAAATATATTCATTGAACGTGATCTTTACCTTATGTCCTAAACAAATATACCTGTGCTACTGGTTTTGTGATTCAGGGTCACTGAGTATGAAGTTTAAATGTTGGCATAAGCAGTTTTTATTTCTTTAAAAGCAGCATAACACAAGCAGTTTCTCTATTTTTATTATTTTTTTAAAAAAACCCACTTTTGTTAGGTTAGTGTGGCGTAACCAAGATTCAGGTAGCCATTTTGTTGTCATGTGACAACAAAACCTAGCATGACTATGTAAAAGCCACAAAATATCACATATTTCACAGACTTTAATATGAAAACACACTAAGTTTATTCATTTGAAAAGGATAACCACAAAACACATCTATTTTAATATAGTTTAGGCAATGTACACTTCATCAAGTATGTACTTTTTTCACACAACTTAACATTTTTGGAGTCATTCAATTGTAAAAATTATATAAATGTAATGTATCAGTCACAACGACATATTTCCATGCTTCGAACTAATTTATAAACGATTTCTTCTTTTTTAATTATGCCAAGGCATCCTTATTTGTCTCTGACCCACATACATAAACAAATACAGCACTGAACAGATCAATCCATGCGTCTTATGGGTTCCCACTCCCACCGCAGCCTGAAATGAGTGTAACTTGAGAATTTAACTCTTTGCTTCTGGTTACCACAAGCCAAACCCCTTCTCTTTTTGCACAGGGGGGGCATGCGTTTCTCTTGAAGAAAACAACTCGCATGTCCCATTGAAAAACAGCTGAGGATCCGAAAGCAAGGAGCGGATGAGGGGAGAGAGAGAGAGAGAGAGGCAGACAAAAGAAGCTGCGGCTGCGTTGAGTGTCGCGTCTTGGGAGCACGATAGCTGTCCATTCACTTGCTTTCTTTATTATTTTCATAAGTAAAACGCATCAAGGGCGGGGGAGCTCGGAGCTCTGAAGGCCGAACGCGTGCATTCTGATATTTTGGAGGTGCGTCGTAGCGAGGGACTCGATACCGGACTGGGCGCATCTTATATCGCGCGATAAAGCAGAACAAAGGGAGTCTTGAGCGAGGAATGCGCGAGCCGAGCCTGGCGCCGCCGAAACAGGGCCAAATGTTCTTCTGAGTCCCACAGAAAGGCGCAAACTCTTCTGAAACAACATTTAAGGCTACACCGAAACAGAAGACCCTCAAACCGCAACGAACCCGTTATTCGCCATGTTTCCCCAGAATCGACCCCCGGTAAGTTACCTTACTACTCCGTAAAATGACCGTCTGCTTGATGCGCAATGCGCCTTTGTACATTTCATATATATGTAGGCTACAACTAGTCTGTTTGTACCCTTTGTCTCGTTATTTGGGTTAAACGTTCACATGCATTGTGAAACTGTAGTTGGCCGAGTTGTGCTGCTCATCTGGGCATGTATAGATCAAATCAAGCCACACTAAAGTGTGCTTGTAAATAGGCAATGCTATCAATGTGCTTTAAGGATACTATTTCCCCTATATGTTACTGTTATTGTACCCCGTGTTGTAGGTAGATCTCTGTATTACTGGTGTTTTAACTACTAGAAGTTGCAAGAGTGCCACACTTCTTTTCACCTTTCATACATTTAAGTTTTCTTACTTTTCAGATTTCAGCACTGCATTAACCTCCAATGTGGGCACCCTTTGAATCAGCTTATTTTTATCATCCCCCCCCATACGCTATTCTTGTTTGTTGTTTTTAGCATAAGGCATCTTGAAGGAAGCTAGTTGGGATTTTAGTATTTGTGGTATATCAGTTAGGCCAATAAATCATCCAATGTTTGTACATTTTGAGGTTTGTTGATTGATGATTGCATTGCTTGGTCGATTACAATGTGCGTTAGATATGTCAGAATAGTTCAAAAGTCCTGTAAATCTTTAGTGCACAATGACAAATATTGGGGAAACACTGTTTGGTTTAGTGTACATCTCAATTGCTGTAATTAAAATGTAAGCCTGTATCTCAGAGATATCGGAAACGATTTTGGTCACCCTGTTCTCCGATTATCGTATCGGCTGTTGAAAAACCCATATGGGTCGACCGCTATTTAATAAATGTCAGTTATCATTGAACACACTGTACTGATTGAATCAAGCTATGTGTTAAAATCCTTCCTGAGGTTTCCCTACAGTCGCCATACACCCCTCCCCCAGCACCCCCAACCTTCCCTAAGAATGCTTTGACATTCATTTCCCAAGGGATGGAAATTAGATTCCACTGGGGTGTGCAATTTCGTGATCTGAAGGAGATGTGCAGTACATAGGTGAAGTATTTTGGTTTTCCACCCCTTTTAGTTGTTGCTCTGCAGTGACCAGGTTTCTTGGTTCTTTTCTTATTTCTCTTTAGAATGATCGATTGGTCCAACCTGTTTTTCCAAGGCACCCAGCTAGTTCTGAACACGGCCTCTTTCCACTCACCTTGAACAGCCCGAGACATGAAGAGGTGGTTGGGATGTGATACAGCTATGTTTTATCGTCTTAATAAGAGATCTTCTTCAGTCCAAATCGTGGCTTTATGTTTTTAGATATAACCTGTAAGTGTCCATCTAAAAAATCTGAAGAGAGATTAACTATGGCACAGATATTTCATTTAGTCAATTATGAGCAAGTATATCTTGATGAAATTGGAATAAGACCGTGTGCGTTAAATGAAAAGGTTGAAATGCAGACAGAACCAACCCACTCATTCCTCAGCGTGTGAACAAGGTTAATACATCTGGCAATTATCATCTTGTTCAAAACAAGCGATTTAATACAAAACCTTTTGTTTGATGTAGGGATGGCTTCAGTCAAAAATCTCTCTTCATTTCCCCTCTTAACCAAGACAATACTTTTCATGCTAATTAGTCAGTCCATCAGTTTTTTGCTTTCAAAGTGCTTTTATCACTAAATGGGAGAGTAAGTGGTTGTTGTACACAGTTTACCTTTAGGCTAATAAGAGAGAGTCATGCCTATATTTCATGAAGCTAAAGGAACAGTTCACCCAAAAATGAAAATTTTGTCTTTATTTAATCACCCTCAAATAGTTCCAAACCTGTATAAATTGTTCTGCCGAAGGAAGATCTTTTGAAGAAAGTTTGCAACCAGGTTGTTTTGGGTCACCATTTACTTCCATAGTATTTTTTTCCTACTATGGAAGTCAGTGGTGACCCAAAACAGCCTGGTTACAAACTTTCTTCAAAAAATATCTTTCTTTGTGTTTGGCAGAAAAAAGAAATGTATACAGGTTTGGAACTACTTGAGGGTGAGTAAATAACGACAGAATTTTAATTTTTGGGTGAACTGTTCCTTTAAATAAGGGTTTTGTATTCAGACAAAAGATGGAAAATTATTAATAATGACTACTTATACAGTGCTGTACAAGTGAAAAACCATAATTGGCAGGTTGAAACAGTGGGCAGTTCCTACAAGTTGCCTACTGACACCTGCTGATTGGTCCTAATTCTGGCTTCTGGAGGGATCTGCTCCAGCTAAGGCATCTCCAGCAGAGGAGCACCACTATCCTTCCTATGTAAGGTGTTTCTCAGTATTCCTCCTCGATGCTGTTCCCATTTCCTCCAGCTCTCTGAGGAACCCAAGGAAACTCGGGGCATGGCCCATTCCGGTCATGGCCACATGCCTTGGCACCCTCAGCCAAGTCACCCACAGTTTGCAAAAGTCATTGGGAGAAAGCATGGCATTCCTTGAAACCGAAAGAACAAACAGGCTGCGGGTTACCTCATAAAGGAAGCACCTAGAGCAATTACCACAGCTGACAAGCCAACGTCGTGGCGCCGCTAATGTATCCTGACAGCGGGGAAATTTGAATAACGAGCTTGCGGAGAGGGTAGAGAAAAGATGTGTGATGTTAATGAAACAGGTGCCTGGCACCATACTACACCCCACATCCCCTCCCCCGTCTAAGTAAGGGATTACTGGGGCATTCCTTAAAGCTCCATGCTGCCGTAGAGTACGGAATCAATGAAACAAGGCCGCGCCTAGGTCAGGTTCCCGGGGAGGTTCTTTAAAATGCAAATGCCTGCTGGTTGTTGACACTGTAGTCGAAAGATTTCATTTACAATGCCGGAACTTCAAACGTTGCTGCGGAAAGCATCGCCTGGTTCCTTGGATTCGTGTGCACACCTAAAGAGAGGTTCGTCTTCAAATGGTTCAGAGATACAGAAAATCCATTCCAATTATTTTTAGCCTCAGTCCTTCTCCACCCCGTTTCTTAGGGTGGATGTTTATGTGAAAGCTTTATTTTTTAAGGAAAAACATGACATAATTAGTGGGCTTGCTGGTTCTCAGAGGCTTCGCATGCTGAGGCTCCCATGAAAAGACTAAAAAGAGAATATACAACTGTTTTTAAGGCACAGTTATAACTTAAACAATGAACTCGGAGAAGAGTTTGGAGAATCCCAAATTGGGCTCTGTAGCTGTACTCTGGGAATGGAAACGTCAAGCACGTGGTCAGCTTTTTCCAGGAGATTTGTGTGTGAATGCAGAAACAGCTTTATCAAAGGTTAGGCCACCGTGTTGACAGGTTTTGGGATGTTGGTCATCATGGCCGGCCGCAGCATTTCACAGGCTGTGTAGCAATTCTCGGATGCAGGCCATCTGGGAGTCTTGTAGGCCCCTCAGCCAGACCTCTGACAGAAAGAAAGAAGCTGTGGTTTGGACAGCTCAGTGGACATAGACGCAGTAGTGTTTAGCAGCTTCTTCTTAGTTTAGTGTCTTTGTAAGTGGGTGGGCATGGGGATTTGGGTGATCATTATGGTTTGATGCAACAAAACATGTAATTAGAGGAGAAGAAATGAAAACATTGCATGCACACTCACACTTTCCAAGACGCATTGTGAGTGTGGTAAAGAAACTGATTTGGGACATGCCTATAATCCATAGACTGGGCTTTTCATAGTATCTAGACAGCTCAAGCTGTAATTTCCAGCAGACTCCAACTTTATCATGAACTGTCCCTTACTAGAGGTCATTTGAGAAGGATTCTTCACTAGCCAAAAAAGGAGAGAATTTTGCCATGATTGAAATCATTACTGCCTTAAGCAGTCTTTTTTTTGTGACCCGTATGCATGGCATAATATAAGATTTAATCAGTTCAGTCAACTTGAGTTTTCAGAGTTTTGCCATAATGCAGATTACTATGTCTGTGACTCTCGCTAAGACGAGAGTGGCCCACAATGCCCTGCCAGGTTAAACCCTTGTTGTTAAACTGTCGAGGTCAAGTGGACAGTTTATTGTGATAACTATCAAGGAAAGTTGCACAGAGGATTTTCAAGCCAATTTCGCCTTGGTTATAAGAGCACTGAATCAAAATGGCTGCCATATTGAGACCGGACACATAGAAAGAACCACAATAATGGCCTCTCAGAGGAGGTGACACACTGCGGTTTCGGAAACCTGAATGTCTAATTAATGAACAGTGAGCTTCTCCAAGAAGCTCCATGCGACTCACTCTTTGGTCTCAGGCTTTCAGGGAAAGCCTGCTCTCTTTGTCGTTCCCTTTTTCTTTCTTCCGGAAGTCTCTTTGCACCTGTACGCAAAATTAAATAAAAAGAGGTGAATATCAGAGTGAGAGGCTGGGTGGGGTAGAGAGACAGGAGATAAAGAGGAAGAAGGGAATAGAGCCAAGTGTCATTCCCCCTTTCTCCCGCCTCCCCCCCATCAAATGGCCTTCCTCCTCTTGTTCTTCAAACTCTTTTCTTTGGCCTGTGAGGAGTAATTGTAGTGTGTGTGTGCTCCCTGCTAGGCCAGAGCTGTGAGAGCCCAGGGATCTGGACAGCAGATTGAAATGCAGGGCTGGAGAGAGGAGCTCGTTAGAGTCTCTAACAATGCGCCATGTCTCCCATGAGCCGAAGGCCGAGAGGCTCCATTCTCCCTGTGTAGTTCGGTCCAACCCCCCCCCCTCTCAAACCCCCCCCCCCCCCAGTACTCCAAGCCTGCTGCCCCGACATAGGGTGACCCCTTTCACCCACAGACACTCTCCACCCCCCGTTTGATATTTGCAGCTACATCTGTCCCCGTCCCTCCAAGACCAGCTTTAAGCTTAAACTGTCCGTGTACTGTGCCTTTCATTTTCTCAGTAACTCTTGGCTATGGCAAGGCCTTTACAGTGTTAATGCAGGTCACACATGCTCATAACACCCTATGACACTTTGCCAACGGTTAGCCGCTCAAGTGCTTGGCAGTAAATGCGACAACCGTCAAAACCAAATGCTCCATGCTAATTGAAGTAATGGGGCTTTATGCACTTTCACATTTGATCAATCATGTCCCTTTTGGCGGTTTTCCCCTCTTTTAGCTCATTAGAAGAAGAGTTTCCCGTGAGAAGTGCGAGAACCCCTGTGAGGTGCAGTCGTGAGCTGGAGGACCTTCGTCAGCAGAAGTGCTCGAAGACAGATAGAAAGATGGACAGGCCCTACTGTACAGTGCATAGGCTTTTGTCTGCCTGTCTGTCTGCATTACCCTGAGGCCAAGCTCCTAATTGCTGGAGCTGGCGGAATTCAGTTAGCTTGGTGGGGTCCCACCCTGATGGGGTCCTCTTTCTTCTGCCCTCTTCTAATCCATGCTTAATTTTAAACAAATGTCTTAATTCTAGCAGCAAGGATGCTCCCCACCCCAATCCCCCATCCTCAGCACACCCACAACCAATGTGATATAGACACGCATCTGTCTGTAATGTTTTATCCCTTTACAATGGAGCCTATGTCATGGAACTACCCCCAACCCCCATCCTCTCTCATTCTTTCATTGCTTTCTCTCTTGTTCTGGGGAGCTTGTCTTTCATCAGTGTCCTTCATTTCTGCCATGTGCACAGCACTCTCAATCACGCTCGCAGACCTCTGTGCAATGAGTTTCCTCAAATCATGTTCGCACTGTGAGTGAATCGTCTGATTTTTGAAAAATACGTAATTCACTGTTTTAAGCCTAGTTTCGTTACAAGTGTTGAAATGACTAACTGATTCAGGCCAATGCGTTAGGCCCGACAGTTGCCAGAAATTTTTATCCATTTAAAAAAATTTCAGATGCTAACTCTCATTTATTTTCCCACATAGGCACCTTTGCAACCACCCCCTGGGTCCTCCGCTTCAGCTGCCGCAGCCGCAGCCGCAGCTGCTGCCGCTGCAGCATCGGGGTCGACCCAACCTCTAAAACTCACTTACTCCGAGACCCTCGACCGCATAAAGGAGGAGTTCCAGTTCCTGCAGACACAGTATCACAGGTACAACCCCCCCTTTCTAAAACAGATATGCGCTAAGTTGTAAGATGTCTTATGTCAGTATTACTGAGAATCCTAAGCCTGTGATTTAGTCACAGTCTTTGCAGAATTCCTGATGCAGTGCAATTGTTGGGCTATAAAAAAGGTTGTAATGTCAGTGGTTAGGGTTGTCCCCTTCCTGTGGTAGCTAGTTTTGTGCTTTCTCAAAGATGTGTGTGACCTCCAACCAGCCTGATCAAGATAACGGACTTCACACCCAACAGCTAGCCATCAATCTGATCAACTTTCTACACCAGGGGTGTCCAGTTCTGCACCTGGAGGGCAAATCTCTTGCAGAGTTTAGTTGTGTAAATGCTCCTTAACTGGTCTTCTGGATTATTGGAAACTTTCAGGGAGCTTATTGCAAAAAGTTGGCCTTCCAGGAGCAGGATTGGATGCCTCTATTCTACTCCAGTTGGAATTTCTAACAAGTAGGGTATAGAATTTCGTTAGTATTCAACAGAAATCCCTTGCTGTAGCTTCTGAATGGGAAAAGCCCACAACATTCTCATAACACACACGTGCACCTTTGATTCTGTGGGTATGTGTTTGATGTGTACTCTGAGGCGGAGGAATGTGGCCAGACCATGCATGACCCGTGTGTGATTTCTGGTAGGTGCTGGCATCCTCTCCGGTATGGTAGTCCATGCCCCTTCTGCACACTCGTACACCCCTCCTTATTACTGGCAAGCCTTCACACGGCTGCAGCTTTGATTCCTCATGCCAGATTTGGCAAATCCACCCAGTCCCCACATTCCTATTGTTAGGTCTCTTCTCTTCCCGCCTTCAGAGTTCAGTCAAAAAAGCTCAAAAATCCTCTGTACAAACACAGTTCAGCCCTGCTGATGGATGCTCGTTTTACACTTACCTCTGCCTGGATAGTTACGGCTGAATTTGTTCAAAATTGTTCCAAGAAGCCAGCAGTGAAGCAGTAACTTTATGCACCCTTCTGAATTAATTTAATGGATAATGCAACCCTCTATTGGTCTCCCAGTCAGTTTTGTTCATCTGCTCTTGCTTTTTGAAGTTAGCTCGGATATCTAATGAATCTGGCTTAAGCAAGATGCAGAGGACCAAACACCTGCACAATTGTTATCAGTTTAGAGCAGGAGCCAGTTCTTTTGTTGGGTGTTTATTATTACAGCATTTCAACATCAGTTTAATACTTTGCTCAAGACCTAATAAACTGCATTTGGATTTAGTTAAATAATGTACGATCCAATAAGTAAAGTATTCAGATACTTCATGATTGTTAATCACTATTAATTGTCAATGAGATTTTGGTCTGAATTGAGTGGAGAATGTGGGTACTTGAATACTTTCATTGTTTTTCATTATTTCCTTTTTCCCATCTAGAGCACCAATAACACAGAGCAGAAGATGTGCATTAGGTGTGCAATTGATGCTTTTGTTTAATTCTCATGTTGCCACAAAGAGTGATGGGAAATGTCGATTAGATGTGCAAGTCTGACACCTCAATTTGGGTAAAACTGGAATTTTTATCAGCGTCTTTCATCAGTGTTGACAAACTGTCTGAATACTGTAGTGTACAGTCAAGATTGACAGTATTATGATCAATACCACTTAGTTTCTGCCATGGAGTTTTAATTGATGTGCCCCACCCCCCAACTCAACTTATGGGCTCGGAAGAAAATCCAGAGTTTCCCCACTCATAATTATAGCCAGTATTGCTAATGTATGCTTATCCCTTAAATACCATCTTCTCAACACAACAAAGCAGCATTATAATTTGAATGTCAAACATTGTGAGTTCAAGTCAATGGGTGATTTTCCAGTTTGAGTTAAATTTCTTGATAGCACTGTAATTAGCCCCTGAATGGCACTTCGTGAGGCATCACAATGTGAAGCCTGAAATCGCAGACCTTCTTTAGGTCAGACAGCAAGATTAGCAGAGGCCTTCCCATGGTGTTCAGATGCGGCATTTCCCATAAGAATTCTCCTGCCACGGAGCTGGTCCCGCTCCAGGTAGAACGTGGCAAGCACACACGGGACACGCCAGACAGGCACAGACAGCTCTTGTCTATATGTGGCATGGCTTAGATTTTAATTTTAGTTCTCGTAATTTGTGTCTGGAGGCTGATTGGTGTTGGATTAAAGGACAGGAAAGAGTCTAAAGAGATTTGGCAAGATGAGCCGGGGAGAGGTGTGTTTGTGTGTGGGCACTGGTCTATGTGAGAAACACACTTAGGCCGAGGTCAGGTTACAGCGCAAGGTCCGGCAGGAAATGTGAACTGGGCAGAAACTGCATAACAAAGAGAGCTGCTCCATACGTTGCTACCATGCTGTGTAGCTTGCAGCGCTGCACATGTTTTGCGTATGACTCTGCGCGTTCGTGATCGTTTGTTTAGGTTTGGGTGTTTTTTGTGTAGAAGGCCTCTAATCAGCAGACAGGAGAGCTTTAGACCGGAGGTTCTCATTACAGTAGTTCTTGCTTTGCCCAGCCCTTTTTCGAACACACAAGCTCACACACACCAGCTCACCTACCTTGCTAATGTGTCCTCTGGGTTTGCAATGGCTCAGACATAAAGACAGCCAACCCACAGACAGCCACCCGCACACAAACAGCATTGCGCTGATACCCATGATACCTTCTTTGTGCCCAGACAGAGTGGACTTTTTAGTGGATTCTAGGCATCTTTATGATGCAGTCTGGGGTTTGTGGTTTAGGTCTGCTTTGCTGGATACATCTGTATGTGTGTGGCCCGGCATTCCCCCTTTCGAGCGCGTGTGTATTTAAGCGCATGTGTTTGTGGTGGGTGGTTTGGTCGCAATTGTGCTTTAATGTCGGTGTGTGTCTGACAGAGTTTTTCATCAGTGATGTTTGCTGTATACTTGCATCGACAGTGCTGTTTTAGTTTCCACCATGTGGAATAATGTGGGTATGAGCTTGTTTTATGGCATTACGGTTTGCCACCTTAACATATGGCTAGGAAAATTTGCGTGTGCATTGTGCAACTGTTCAGGTAGCTAGCTATAAACATGCTAACCATTACGTGCCATTGTTTTTGCAAGTTGATTTAACAGTTCAGCAGTCTTGAAGCTTAGTGAGTGTAGCAATATATTTAATTTCTAACAGGAATGAAAAATAGAAGTACAGGGGGTTCAATGGATTGTACTTTTTGTTTAACAACACAGTGATTGTTCAGCAGCTGACGAAACGTCTTTCTGAAAAGCTTTCAGTAGACGAAAATGACCTAGGATTTAGTATGCATCTATGGCTGTTACATTTGTAGACCTAAAGAGAAATAACCATTAGCGCCCCCTGTGGCAATGCTGAGAATACAGTTATGTATTTATGTAGCTTTATAAATCTCTAATTTCTAAATGTATGAAATGTATCCGTGTTCAGGCTTCAAAGAGTGTGTGTGAGTTTGTGTGTGCCGAAAATGCAAATTTGCCGCAAAGGCAAAACCTTCATCAATCCTTTCTCTGGCAGTAATGGGGTTTAATTTAGCTCTGAACTGGACTATTTCACTAACTAATCACTATGTGTGCGTGCGCTTTAAGCAGAAAGATGAAAAAGCACTACGAGAATACAGAAGACACAAGGGCTTTTACTAATGAGGCACAGGCATGGCAAATGAAGATGAGATCTGTGAGGAAGTGTCCTCACTTTCTCTAATTGGACTGATACTCCTCACTGTCAGACTGAATATTTGCTTTTTTACTCAGATTTCTCATTCAGGCGTTTCGCTTTGAGTCGTCGTTATGAATTCACTCTGTTGTGGTGTGCGAGATGATTAAAAGTGCAGTTAGCCCGTGTGTACATATTGAAGTAGTGGTGCTTTGCTGGCAGGATTGCTGTGGCGCAGGCAGCCTGCAGATTTGTTGCATGTTCAGATGATCATCTTATCAGCTGTCAGGTTTTCTTTTTTCTTTATCTCCTTTTCTCATTGTTTGGTTTTGAGTTTTAGTAATTAAGGGTGGGAATCTTTAGGTACATTGTTTGTGCCTTAATTCCATGTCAGTTTGGGTTGATTTTAAGGGATTTTGCTGTTTATTTAGACAAAAAATTATAGAATTTGATTATCACTTGCATCACACCTGTATTTACAATTTATTTTTTATTTATTTATTTTTTTGCTCTTTTAGTCATCTAACACGCATTTAACCATTCAAAGTTTAAATGCCATGATGCATGCTAAAAAGAGGCTTGTTTTATAAAAAGTACACCACTTACAATGAAAGATGGGAGGAACATTAAGATCAATAATTACTAGTTGCCACATGGTTACAAAAGGGCCTTTCGCTCTGCTTTAGTTCCTGAATTAAAGGTACAGTACTAAATTACTGGGACTTTTGTTTGAACTATTTCCTAGTACCCTTTGAAGAGTTGCATTCGGACCGACAGTGAGTACTAAAAAGTGTAAAGAAGTTGACAGAAATGCCATTTGCATGCGTTCAACAACGGAAACAAAGAAGAATGTAGACTAGGTCTTCAGGCAAATATCCGTTTCTAAAAGAAATAAGTTGATACAATGCCTACACAGTATATGTTTACACTAGAGGTCGACCGATGTAACAGTTTTGCCGATTAATCGGCACCGATAGTTGATTCCCGGAACTATCGGTTATCTGCAAAAATCTTCGCTCATAGTTTTTTCCGGGTTGCATCCGCTGCTGAAATGGCTGTGAAGGGTCCGTTATCATTATACAGTGTGAGAGCCAACACATCTATGGCGAGAGCAGCCTCTAGAGGCGAAAATGACTGAAAACACAATCATTTGTTTTGAAACGTGATACTGTACAGCGCGCTCCTTGAGAGAGCACAGTGCGGACAGCGCTGACATTTCAGATGCACATTTAAAACACAGACAACGAAAGGGTATGTATACAGTACACTCCAGTACATGTTTTCATGTCAATATAAATTAATTTGTTGAGTAGATGCTGCATTGGAGAAAGAACAGCAGTATTTTTGCCGACAAAGCTGAAAGGATGCTAACATTAGCAGTAACGTTACCTCAAGCGGTTAAATTAATGTGACAAAAATACACGCAAGTCCAAGCCAAGTGTTTTATGTCATGATTGTTAACATAAATCTGACCAGAGCTTGAGTGCTATATGTCAGAGCCTGTCATTGGAAAAAGTGACATGCCTCTGCAGTGGTGGCAGAAAAATTAAACCGGATTCCTTTACACAGAATTATTATTTCTATACATTTTCCACTGATTTATGCGATCTGGTAAGCATTAACTAATTACGCGATCATCTCTGTATGTATGTATGAATGAATGAATGGCAGAGCTGGGTTTTGTTTAGCCTACTACACGCATACTGCAGCGCGCGCCGCTCGCGGTGATTCTTTCTGCGGCTCACTAACTAAGGACATAATTACATGAGCTTAATGTTTCATTAAAACTAGCATCACACAGAACTGCAAAGCTATTCGCAGCAACCCGGTTTACTAGGCTAAAAACTATCGGTTAATTAATCGGTTATCGGCAAGTTCGGTCCAACCTAGCTATCTGTATCGGTAAAATTTAATATCGGTCGACCTCTAGTTTACACGGCACTTTAAAAACATGGCGGGTGAGGGCGTTTTGGTACACTTTTTGCCAATCAGCGTACAATTACTTTAGCGATAGTTCCTGGTACTTTTTTAAACTCTACTCTGAAGTAGGAGCTAATTTAGTTCCTCCAAACATAGTTCCTCATCTCAGTCAGCTCCCTTGTTCAGTAGTAAGGGCACTGATCAGGGAGTCGGCCATTTTAAGGGCTGTCTCAATCGCGAACTCTTTCTAGTGCACTGGAACGTTCACACCCTGAAAAATCCCACAATGCACCGCAAAAACTAGGGCGCATCGGCGCTCCCTTACCGGAAATAATGTCACATTTCTGAAGCGTGAAACACAAGCCACACAAGTGGTATAATGACACACGATA
>JAUMHE010000079.1:8472497-8487391 GCA_032359235.1 Enteromius mattozi
AGGAGGGCGTCAGGAGGGAAGGGCACCGGCTGCATTTGACCATCTGCGCTCACGTGGAACGAGTAAGCTCTGGAGGCAGGAATAAGGTGGGCATTAAAGCGATAGATAGTGAATGAAAAAAAAAGAAAAGCTGCTGAACACAAAAGACATTTTAAAGAAAATATTGGCTTTCATTGTATTGACAACAATTTTCTAAGGGTCATTTAGAGGGTGGAAAATGGAAATGAAATACTAAATTATGACTGATTTTGATGCAATAAACCATGACTAACATTATAAAATGGATTTCAGGGACAAAAATTAAATGGTAAAAGGACTTGTTTAAAATAAGAATAGGAGCTGATTCAAACCTTAAGTACTCAAGCAGTTTGACAACAATTATGAAAAGTTTGCTTGTTTGTGTATGCATCAGTGGGTGCAGCAATAATTTGCCATCTTAAGGATGTTTGCCTGAATTCAAGTGTTTTTCTCGCCTTAACTGTCAGCAGGGGACTTGAGAGGATTGTATTACATGCGCGGCAAACAAAAGCACTATTTTAGACTAACAGTCTATACGCTGGCCATCGCTGTGCAACTCCATCCAAAAACCAAGGGAGGTAAAAGAAAGAGGAGAAACTCACGGCTTGCCACCGGAGGAGCCAGGCAATGAGGAGGACAGCCCTGAGGGCCTAAGATGTGAACGAGATTCATACGCTACCTGCGGAGGAAAGTATTTGTAAGTGTCAAAATGGTTTCGAGTAAACTGTCAATTGCGTGAGATTCAGAAACACAGTCACCATAGGGCTGCGTGTGTAGGCACTGGCTGCAGCACTGATTTGGGGCGAGAGGGTGAGCGAGCCTCCGAAGCCGCCCGGGCTGGCCAGCTCTCCGTTAAGCCCGGCGTGGGACACCACACCGAAGTGAGCCGGGTAAGAACCAGGCGTCATGGTCAAGGGACTTCGCAGAGCTGCAGGATACACAATTAAACTATTATTTTCTTTGAATTGTAGCATGTGTAAACACAAACAGACAACGTCTTACCCAGAGGGTCTGCCGAGGAGGCAGGTTTGTTGACCAGGCGTAAACAGGAAGTGCTGGGCCCCGGTGGGCCAGGGGTGAGAGGGTCATGGTGAGAGGGAGAGGAGTTGCCTGATTTAGAGGAGGGTGACTGAGATTTTTCTGTCTGCCAACAGAATCAAAGGACAAATGCTATAAAGTTGAATACGTAGCAACACTAAAGGCCACTGCACACTAAGTACGAAATTTTTGCACGTTGAAAAATAAATGCAACCTCAATCACATTTACACACTGCCTCCAAAACTTGAAATTGCCTTCTCGCATCTGTATAGCAAGCATTTTGATAGGGAAGGATGCCGAATACGAAAAATAAGAAAAATGTATACAAAAATTTCAGGCTGTGTGCAAGGACATTAATATAGACTTTTTTTTACTATAATATTAATATAGACATTTATACAGACATTTTAAATTAAACATTTTTAAATACGATTTTGCTCTGGCCCTCAGACATCAATGAATGCATTAAATAAAATTCTACAATCATTTTTGAATTTTGACAATTTGTTAAACTGATATTCTATGCATTATTACACATAGATAAATAATAAAATGAATAATTAATTAATAATATAGTATCTGTTAAAACATTTGTTATTAAATTTATTTCACTTTTAACTAATTTATATACAATTTATTTTATTTCAAATTTATATTAAAAATAGCATTTTTAACAGAATATTCATAATAATAAAAAAAGTTTTTAAATTTAATTTCTATAGTTTGACAAATATAATTAATTTTTCATAATTCAATTTCATTTTTATTTATGTTATATAATTAACTAGCACATATAACTTAATCAAATACAATCCTACAGAAATATCAACATTTTTATCATTTGTTTAATCTGTATTAAATGCATTAAAAATAAGTATTAAAAAATAATTTCTTTTTTTCATTTATTGATAGAATTTGTAGTTACTGATAAACTTATTTTCTATCAATTAAATAAATTAAAAGTAAATACAAACCAACACTGTGTTCCAAACGAGATCTCACATTTGATGAAATCTGCAAATATAGCTTAAAATAATTGTATTACTATTTTAATTTTCATAAATTTCATACCATATAATACATATTTATAAAATAACATAACACACACAAGCTAAGCTTTCTGTGTAATTAAAAAATTCTCTATTTTGCATGTTGTTCATCAAAAGTGCCACATATATATTATATTAAAGAAGAAAAATCCTTGTTGTCTAACATTAAAGACGCATATCTACAGTGAGTGAGAAGAAATGTGGGAAGAGAGTCAGTTCTAGGTGTGTGAGAAAAGTGGTCGTACTTGTGCCATGTCCTTGTTTTTTCCAGGGGGTGGTGTGTGTGGTGGGGAGGCCGGAGGGGGACTGGGGGATCCTGGGAGCTCTTTCCTTAGGGTCGGGGCTCGATCCAAACCATTCCCATGAGGAGAAAGAGGGCCACTGCCTACAGGAGAGGACGGCTCCTGAAAACACAGAGTGAAAGAGTCAAGAAGAATCAAGAGCAGAAGTGCATTTTGCTTTCGTTGAGAACTTTACTTTTTACATTTTAGATGGTGTGGCATGAGTTAATAGGGTTTGTTCGAAATGACCATGATCTTTGTTAACCTGGAGTTCAACAGAGCAAGGTCTGATCCATTCATTGATGCCACCAGTGTTTACACAGCAGAAAATGATTCTAGTTTAAATCCTTAGTGTTTTTGCAGGAATTCAGATCATTTTTATGTTTTTAAATGTGTTAATTATGCAGCGGGGTCACTAATGATTCTAAAAGCATAGCGCAGTCCTCGCTGACTCCAGACGCTCTGCAGCAGAAAACAATCCTGATTCGCCTGTGATATTATCAGCAATTACTGAACGAATGCAGTTTAATAAATATGAGTGATGTTCAATATTTGTCCTGTAATTGAGAAAGAGAGCTGTAACGTTTTACCTTGAAATGGATGATAATTACACAGAAATAATAGTTATAATAATGAATGGGAGTTTTTTTTTGCATTTGCTGGTGCTGTTCTACAATCAAATACAAATATGTCATTAAGATTAAAGTCAGAGGAAGGCTTGCCACCACAATGCAAGGGTGGGTGTTGTTTACTGTGTGGCCCAAAGTCTTTATTATATCCTGATCTCCAGTTATGGCTTGGGTTGATATTCACAGGCGAAGAAGGTTATTGCGTTTAGATTAATGCGTATGAATGCTATGTATTTTTAAAACAATATTCTGAATGGATGAACAGATGAATTAGGCACAATAAGTGCAGGGACATGTATTAAGAAAGTAAACTGGGTCCATTTTGATGTAGAATGATGACGACAACAACAACAAACAAAACAAACACCCACACACAAAAAAACAAACAAACCAATAACAACAACAAGAAAGTAAATTGAAAAAACCCCCAAAAAAACACACAAAAGAACAACAAACCAAACCAAACAAATTAAACAAAAACAGCATCAGTAAATAATAAAAAAGCAAAACAAAAAACAATCAAACTAACAACCAAACCAAACAAAAGAAAACTAAACACAAAATATAAAACAAGAAAGTAAATTCACAAAAAGCCCCCCCAAAAAAATTAAACCATAAAATAAAAATCCCCCTATTTATTAGATATATTTTCATACCCCCTGAGCAATTCAAGCTTGAAATATCATCATCATAAAACAATTTGAAGCACAATCTATTAAACCCAGTTATGCCCTGCTGAAAAAAACCCAGCTAAAACCAGCCTAGGCTGGTTGGCTGGTCTTAGCTGGTTTAGGCTGGAAGTAGCTGGTTTTAGCTGGTCGTTCCAGCTGGTCTCCCAGCCTAAACCAACTAAGACCAGCCTAGCAGGCTGGAAATGTGCCCAAAACCCCTCTAAAACCAGCTTGCTGACCAACTTTTAATTTAACAGCCTGGGCTGGTTTTAGCTGTTTTTTTCAGGAGGGTGTCTATTTACTGTTTATTGTTTAACACAATAATGTCTCCATCTTTTTTGGGGGGGCTTTTATAAGCAGTTATTAATATGTGCTAGGGCTGCAACAACTAATCGCTAAAAATCGATTTTTATCGATAATGAGAATAATCGACAACGATTCTCATTATTGATTAGTCGGGTCTGACCATAGTGCATGTCCGACTTTAGCACTTCTATGAACTTCTATGAAGTGCATCTAAAAATAGCGGAGGAAAGAGAATGAAACGCTGCGGGAGAAGTAAGTGATCCAAGCTGCCCAAAACATGAGCATTCTTTATTTTTAGCTTTAAGCTAATGCATTAGTGTAATAGCTTGCCTTGTCAGGCGCTTTGACAGATGCGTGTGCGTCCTCAGTGCTGCAAAAAATGTTAACGGTCATATCCTTATCTGTAAATGTCACAAATTTGCGCGAGCACTTAAATTTTTGCGTAAAGGTTTGTTCTGTTAGTAAATCTTTACTGAATGAGCTTCAGACAGACGGAACAACACAGAGAGGAGACAATTAAGTTAATACTCAGCACAAAAACATTCATTGTGCTCAAATATCTGTTGAGCGTTAAATTAAAGTCAACATTAAGTGCACATGTTTTATGAGAGCAGGAACTGTAAAGGGATGTAATTCTGAATGTAAACATTATAATATCACTTCATAACAGCTTTCACAGGATAGAGAAACATGACTGTGATCAAAGTGATAGTGTTCCTGTAGAACATTACTCTGCCTATCTGTAAACACTGAGTTTATTTCTACTCGTCTTTAGTAATTGTATTATTATTTACATTTTCAATGTAGATATGTAAGGTTTTTGCCACTGTGGCTTTAGCTTTAGTGTATTGGTTAGTTGTCCAATAGGCCTGAGCTCTTTAGCAACAGTGGATGGTTATTTCTAAAGCTATAATATAATAATTGCTGTTATCTATGAAAAAAGGGCAGAATAAAAAAACACTTTATACTGTTTTTTTTTTTTTTTTCAGATACAAAATTACAGTCAAAAAGTACCTAAACAATGTCAGCAAGAACGCAAACTATTATGAAAGGCATAAGAGGCCATTTTTGTTATTGTGTGAATAAATACTAGCCTACTTAGTTTGTTATTTGCCCAATAAATGACAATAACATTTTTAGATTTAGACAATTTTTTGACAGATTCCTAAAATTTTTTGTTTTCTCTTGATTATGACAGGTGGTCTAATAAATTGTTAAGCACAGTTTTCACAGCATTCCGTTGACACACTTGTTTGAAGGACATTGGGCAGAACACGGAAGTGTTTTGCCAATAAAAGAAAAAAAGAAAAAAAAAGAAAACTGGGCTTTTTTAAAAATCTGATTAATAACCAGCCAACTAATCGATTATCAAAATAATCATTAGTTGCAGCCCTAATATGTGTAAATGATTGCATTGATAACTCAGCATATCAGTTGATAAATTGTAAATAAAATGAAATAAAAATACAATTGAATTACATTTTTCAAAATGATGATGATCGACAGAGCAGACTTTCAGCAGTTTTAATGTGAACTGACCTCATTTGACACATCTACTACAAGATTGTCCTCGCTCTTGTCTCCGTCACTGTCCTGAAACACAGCAGACAGGAGAAGACAGTGTTCACATACATACAATCACAAAAACACATGGGATATGTATCAGGTACATACATGTACAATATTGCAGTGTCCTCTTTCTGCTCCCCGTCCCCCTCCCTTTGTGTCTAATTTCACCAATCACAGTAGGGGAGAGCCCCCCCATCAACACCACCTTGTCCATTGCTCTCACACGACTCACACTCATCTCACTCTCTTCTTTCGCCCATCTCTGGGAATCAGGGGGTGACGACGCACTTAGTTGCCATGGCAACAGGGCTTTGATGTGATCACAGCCTGATGTTCCTATTGCCATCACCCTATAGTGACATCATCCCCTTAATTATACCCGCTTGGACGGTCACATCCGACTCTTCCCTACATGTGTGTTTGATACAAGCTACACCTGATGTGCTGATGAGCTTTAATAATCAATTAAACTATAAAAAAAGATTATACGTTTTATTAATATATATTCATACAAATGTAATAATAATAAAATATGATGTCATATATGCAAGTATATATAATATATTGTATATAATACAGAAATATGCAATAATATGGTAATATATACATATAATAAAAAGTGTTAATAAAGTGTTATAAGAATTATAAAATATTAGTTTACATAATTTCATATTACTTAAATAGAATTTTAACAGAATAAAGTAATATTTAATTTTGAAATTATATAATATATAACATTTATACATGTATCGATATTATTTATTATACATTTATTAATTATATTTAAAATATTAATTGTATTATTATTTACATTATTATTGTTTATTATACAATTATATTTAAATTATATTTTATAATTATATTATACATTTATATAATATAAATGTATATATTTTAGTAATTTACATTACTAAAATAGAATTTTATTATTAAAGTATTTTATTTTTTATTTATATTATTATTATACATATCGATATTATTAAATATATACATTGATTACTTATATTAAAATCATTAATTACTATTATTTAATGTAAAACTATTTAAATTATACTTATAATTAATAATATATAATAATCTTAATTGCATTTTTTATTTAAAATGATTAACATTATATTTATAATTCATAATATAACATAATATTATCTTAATTACATTTCTGTGAAAATGTGGAAATATACCATATTAATATAAAATTTCTAAAGGCTGCGATAAAATAAAAATGTTATATTAGATATATTTTATATGAGCCAAATTAAATTAAATTTAAATAGAGCAGGAAATCAATATAAAATGTAAATTAAATTAGATTTTACTGGGATAAAATAACATTAGTGCTGTCAATTTAATCTCAGTTTATTTGGGGACTGAGACAAGTATGATGTCATTGTCATGTGACAGAACCTACATAGTGAGACGCGAGGATGTCTTTTTCATCACACCGTCTCCGTTTGGCATCGCTGCTGGCCTGTGAGGGATAAACCCCTGACGGACCCTGACGATCCTCCGCTGCCTGACTGTCAGTTGACGAGACAGATTTACTCTACAGAGACAAAAACACAGCATAAACACACACACACACTTATTTCCAACAAAATGGTAAGGTTGTGCAAAGTTCACTGAATAGTTCATTGTTCTGAGGCCGTTTGATGGTACGGGGCTGGAAGTCAATACCATCAAATGTCATTGTTTCTCGTGTGTCTCTTAACCAAACATTGCAATGTCATATTTGAACTGCATTGAAAGGATTTTAAAGGTAAATTTAGGTATTTGGTCATTAAGAAAGGTCATTGTATGGAAAAGCTACATTAGGGTGACTAAATGATTGCAAGTTTTATTTTTGGGTAATTTATTCCTTTAAACCTGAATCCTGGACTATTTTGGAATAAGCCCCAAAACATTTGGTCACTATCCAGTGTCAATTGTCCATTTCTCAACTTTCATCATTATGAGGAGTACAGCAAAACCAGTCTCAAATCAGTGACTTCAAACACTCGTTTTCTGCAACAGTGCAGTTTTATGAGCCAAACAGGAAGCGCACTGGACTGAGATGAGAAAAAAAGCACACAAAGAAGTCCAGTTCTCTCAAACAAACCTGTTTTCTCCAAAATCTATCTCTCTTTTCACTCCCCCTCGCTCAGACCTTTCCTTGACTCCCTCATTTTCTTCCTCTACAGTCAGCAACAAGAAATCATCTCAAAGAACTTGGCTGTTATGACTCTTTCTCTTCTGAATCGTCCCTATGCAAGCCCAGTTCTACGGAAGTCCTTTTATGCCATGGAAATTTATTTATTTTTTGTAAAACTTATAAAAATACATTAAAATTAAAAAAAAAAAAAAAAAAAGTCTACGCAAGCTCAGTCATATGGAAATTAATTTACGCCATATAACAAAATAAAATAAAATAAACAATAAAAATTAACAAATAATTAAAAAGTAAAAAAATAATTTTTAAAGTTTTATCTCATTTCTGTCACAACTTTGACATAAGAAGTCACAATTAACTTTTTGTTTATTTTTAATTCTATGCAAGAAACGATATAAGACAGAACTCGGGATTATGAGAAATAAGTCAGAATTTAGAGTTTTTGTGTGTTTTTTAACAGAATTGCAATTACATTTTTTAAATATTTCTATTTTTGCTACACAAAAAAGCCATTTTGCATTAGAAGGCCAAAAAAATACAATAGTTCTATGCTACATTACAAGTCTTCTGAAGTTATATTATAGTTTTTATGACTGACAAAATTCTATTTAGTAATCGTTCATAAAAATCTTTCCCTCTGCAGCTTATAAAAACTCAGGTTTTGAATGACATGAGAATGAGTAAACGAACAAAACTTACATAAATATCTGTTTAAATGAACGCCAAAACTTTTAAACAGACAGTACACCAAAAACTCAACTGCTTATTTTTCCTTGAATCAACAGATGATTATTTTTATCTCCTAAAGACATGTTATAGCTTACTTTTACTCACTGAATGTGTGACCTTTTGCGGCTAGTTCAAGTTTTTGAATGGCATGATGGCAAGCAAACAAACTAGCAAGTTGAATTTTTGCGTGGACTGTTTCTTTAAGACTAACTATGATGCAACCAAAGGACAGAGAATTATGGTTTGTTATATCAAAAGCACAGAAAGAGGCAGAGGGCAGGAACGGTGCTGTTTAGAGAGTCCTAAAAGGTCAGTCGGAGTTCATAATCCGAACTTCTCTTTAAAGGACTCTGTTTTTGGAGTCGTTTGTCAAAGTCAGTTGGGTGGAGGCACACATATACACATACAAACACACAAGTTTGATACTCACCCTGCTGGGCGCACCCTCTGGGAGCCAAAGAGAAAGAGAGACAGAAAGAGAAGGAGGGGTTGGGGATTGACGTCAGTCTAGATAATAATAACAACAATTCCATAGCAAGCCAAGGTCATGCTGAAAAATACAGTCAGGGTGCAATAAAAATACATCCATTGTATTGAGCTCCCTGAGCAAGTCGCCCCTCTGGCCTTCAGTCTATCAGACCTTCAAGGCTTCTCAGAAGTCTATCCAATCTACCGGACCGACTCAACACACCCTCATTCCCTTTATGTTTCACTTTGTGTTTTTTTAGGCCAATGTTTGCAACATCACTCTCTTTTCATGCTCCCTTTAATGCTGGACAAATCATGTTTTTGAGGTGCACAATAAACTTTCTTGGGCCATGTTGAAGTCTTTATTAAACTAATAGTTCAATCAAACGTTTTAATTTGGTCACTTGCTCACCAATGGATGCTCTGCAGTGAATGGGTGCCGTCAGAATGAGAGTCCGAACAGCTGATAAAAACATCACAATAATCCACATGACTCCAGTCCATCAGTTAATGTCTTGTTAAGTGAAAGGTTGTATGTTTGAAATCCAAAGTGGATTACTGTGATATTTTGGATTCTGACGGCACCCATTCACTGCAGAGGATCCACTGGTGAGCAAGTGATGTAATGGTAAATTTCTCTAAGTCTGATAAAGAAACAAACTCATCTACATCCTGCATCACCTGAGAGTGAGTAAATTATAAGCAAATCTTCATTTTTGGGTGACCTATCCCTCTAAAGAGTAAATATGTATTACATTTATTGTTACTACTATCGTTTCATTATACAATTAAGTTTACAATTTGCTTGGATTGTAATTGCGATTATTAATTACGATTAACACACTTTACACTGAATGATGTTTATACCATTGTTTAAAGCAACTTCATGCCATATTTGTATATCAAAATAAATAAGCTGAAAACATTTAAACTGAAAAACTTTTAGTGCTTTTCTATAGTACTAAACCTCAAATGTTTTCTTCTTTAAATTATAAAAAAGTTTATATAAAAATATGCATGGTATTATAACGTTAAGCTAAACGATTGTGTAGTTGTTATTACGATTATAAATTGGATTAATTGTGCAACCCTAAATTAAGTCATTTAATAATCCCACACATTTGTGACAATAAAAAATGCACATAGAGTAAGACAGGTCAGATAGACACTCACCTCGCAAGTGCTCGGGGTCTAGATGGTTGCGTTCGTCCTTGTTGGCCAGGTGGGCTGAGACTCCCAGAGCCCCGGTGAGGGCCAGCAGCCCCGACGTTCCGCCCAGAGACAGACCTGAAGGGTGAGGGGTGAGAGGAATACCTGGAGTGTGGTGAGACAGGTGCTGGAGCTGCTGCTGCTGAGAGACACACAGACAGAGACACAGAGATAAAGACAACAGGCAGGCAGACACGCTCAGAAATACACGGAGATGGCAATTATCTGTTTCTGTATACAGAAAGTAACCAAGTAACTAAGTAACTAGAAACACAGCAGTCCATGAGCTACAGCAGCAGTGGGCTCTGTGTGGGCTGTATCACTGTGGTTTAAGTGCAGTAATATGATCAGAGCTCAGAGAGACAGTGGACTGAAGAGAGATTGTGTCGCTGTACAACAGCCAGCAACAAAACAAGCTGTAATTTAGAACAGAGAGGACAGACCTCTCTTTATCAGCTGTCTGATCCCTCCTACCTTTCCTACCTACCATCCATCTTTCCATCTATCTATCGTTCTTCCATTCTATCGTTCCATCTGAATGTCCCTCCATCTATCTATCCATCGCTTTGTCTGTCTGTCAAACTGTCAATCACTCACTCACCTCATCTCTCTCTCTATGTATTTATCGTCTGTCTGTCTGTCTGTCTGTCTGTCTGTCTATCTATCATTCTACCGTTCTGTCTGAATGTTCATCAATGTCAGTCCGTCCGTCCGTCTGTCCATCCATCCATCTAGCATTCTAGCAGTCTATCAAACTGTCAAACTTTCTATCGTTCTGTCCATCAAACTGTCAATCTATCTGATCAACAATCTGTTAATATGTCTGTCTACCCATCTATCCATCCATCTACCGGTATGAGAGGTCAGAGTTCACTCACCCCTATGATGGCGTTGAGCTCTGCCATGGTGACCTGTTTGGCACGTTCCACCGCCTGAACAACCTGCTGTTGATGCTGATACACACAAAGATACATGGTGAGACAGAGATGTAAAATTTTCACTCAATAGACACAAACCCAATCATGCTTAAATAAAACATGTATTAAAATAAACACATCACACAAAAATCGTATTTATCCTCCATTTCTCTCGCACTCTCTCTAGATCCATCCCTCAGTCTGTCTCTCACACACACACACACACAGATGCACAGTCAGTATTGACAGACATATCACTCTGTCCTTCCCCGTCAGCAGATACTAACTCAAGCTAATGCTAAAGGTGACCTCCTAATCAATACAGTTCCGCCTGATCTTTTATTGCTTATCTGCCCAAATAAATCCTCTTCATTTAAAATGAGGATCCATTCCAGACGTTTTATTGGACCATCCTCAACTGAAAAGGAGCTCTATTAATATATGATGTATAAAAGGTTATATTTACAAATAGACTGTATGAAAATAATGATCGGTAAACAGATGTGTTACTTACTGTAGTATTACATTACCTAAAAGTTTTTAATGTTATTTAGTGTGAATAACAGAACTGTGGCTGATTAATGGTTGAATCTCAAGAAGCATAAAAATGTCAAATGAGTTACAAATTCTGATTAAATTGTTGCTTTTTTAAATGTAAATTAACAATATATTTTTTTACAGCATTATGTTTAATAATAATAATAATAATAATTAATATTATTATTATTACTGTTATTATTCACATTTTCTCCAATTCTCATTACAGTAAAATTAAATAAAAATAAATCATAAATGTATATAAATAATCTTTATTAGATAATAATATAAAATAATGCATCATATATATATATATATATATATATATATATATATAAAAAAATTAAATATTAAATATATAACATGCTTGCACAATTTCTTGAAAAATTATGGTAATCCTTCGGTTCTGAATTCTAAAGGTGAGCTGCATTAACTCATAGTGTGCGTTCATGCAGCCCACTGTAGACTCCAGAGGACTGCAGCTCCAAAGCTTTGAAGATAACAATGGATCTGTGGCTCCTCGACAAGGGATCTGGAGCTTTGAATTAGTTGGGACACAAAACAAGCAATTCTAGCCTTAGCCATCCATACTAACGCAAAAGCTAGAAAAGCAACAGCCGAATCTCAAGAGCTTGTTTCTAATAAAGTTCTTCTTCTACCCTTCATGCGACTTGATATAAAATAGCAACTCTATAAGGCAGATGAAGGGGTAGTTCTCTACTTGTTCCAAACCTGTATGAGCCTCTTTCTTCTGCTGAAAACAAATGTAGAAGAAATTTTGCCATTGACCATAGTATTTTTTCCATACTATGAATGTCAATACCGTCAACTGTTTGGTTACCAACATTTAAAAAAAATATCTGTGCTCAACAGAAGAAAGAAGCTCATACGGGTTTAGAAATTTTGGGGTGAACTATCCCTTTAATTGACTTACTGTCCACAAGAACTCTTCAATTTTCCATGTGAATGACTAGAATCGGATGTTTGGACTCATTTGAAAGCATTTTTGTATTTCGGGTTCAAAACAATAGTGCGAGTTTGGAGCCTGCTTGTAACGCTAGTAGCAGAGCTGCTAATAAAGCAAACAGCGATGCTGGACTCAAGCTGAATTTGCAACCCGAGCTCATCAAGTCATTGCAGACGGCTTTCAGTAACTGAACGCGGCAGGAGTTTGCAGCTTCGTTAAAAAACACAGGATATCAGCAGTCCTTGTTTAGTCAGAGATGTGAGACGGGGTCGTTAAAATCTAGAAAGCTGTCTGCCGTTCTGAGGGTGAATCAGTCTGACGGGGAGGGGGACGAGAAAGTGTGTGTGTGCGCCTGTGGGAGAAGACCCCAGAACCCTGATGAGTTGTCAATCACTGTCAGCGTACCTCCTGAGAGAGGAAAGGGATGATTTGAGCACAGATAGCACTGAGTCGCTTCACGATCTCCGCCTGCAAGAGAACACACACGTACACGCGCTCGATTAGAAGAGAAAATAGTGACAGTGATAAACCTGTACAACGGCACTGGGCTCTCAATTCCCAAGCACACAAATGGCTTCAGCTTAGATTATGTTCATGACAATGATGTCCTAGCAACAAAAAGCACACAAGACAAAGAAAGGGAGTGACAGATAATAATGAAATAAAGGCCATTAG
Source organism: Enteromius mattozi (assembly GCA_032359235.1). Lineage (NCBI taxonomy): Eukaryota > Metazoa > Chordata > Actinopteri > Cypriniformes > Cyprinidae > Enteromius > Enteromius mattozi. Next base: position 8,485,708 of record JAUMHE010000079.1, read on the forward strand.
AACAGCTGAGATGAAGGTTGCAGGTAAATTGTAATATTGTGAATATGAAAGATTAAAAAAACTATTCCTACTTAAGGCTGGGTATCGAGTTCGATACTTTTTAGGTACCGACCGAATTGCCTCGATACAACAGAGTATCGGAAAACATCTCATCGTTCGGTACCCAATTTCGTTACCTAAAGAGGTTAATCTCATCAATGTCAGTGAGCCAATAAGAACAGAAGTGTGTAAAATAGCCTTATGTTATTTATATCGGTACTTTTAAGGGTACCGACCGAATTGCAACTATTGGGCGTGTGCCCAATGAAACCGTCTATAGTTACTAGTTTCTTCCCACAAATAGTAACTGAGTTAGTAACAGAGTTACAACACTATAAAAGTAACTTATTACCAGGGAAAGTAACTATTGCATTACTTTAAAAAAAAATTATAATAAAATAAATAAATAAATAAAATGGCAAACATGGATGCCCGCAATATTAAATATTAAATTAACGAAACTAACCGGTGGTGGTGTTTCTATAAAAAAACGGGACAAAAAAAATTATAAGATAACAAAACTACGACGAATTCTACTACTATTAACAATATAAAACGCAGTAAGTATTAACGAGATGCTGGTTTCATGAACATTAATTATGTAGTATGCGTTCGCTCGAATTTATTTGCTGAAATCAAAACAGGGGCAATGATGGATGAGCGCCAGCCAATAAGATTGTCATTAGCGCATTAGTCCCGCCCACTATCAGAGAAACCGGCAGTTCTTAAAAGCTGAAGAATTCCCAAGGAAATACGTTACTTTTACAGGAGAATACAACAAAGATACATACATATCGTTTACATGTTATGAACTCTTGCTCTTTATCTTTCTTTGCGCGAGACAAAGCGATGGCAACCCGTGCACCTTCACAGAGTTGAAGGTACGTCAAATACAGCTACACTATGCATCCATTCAGATGGACTGAAAAATAAAATGCTAATAATATAATAATAAATTACAGTAACATCACATTTTTTGTCAGTAACGGTAACGGCATTGTAACGGGGGAAACAGTAATTCCTTTGATTACTCGTTACTGAAAAAAATAATGCAGTTAGAAATGGCGTTTATTTATAACGACGTTATACGCCTTATTCGGCCCGCCACCATTTTAATTCGAAAACGAGGCTGTGAGGGATAGCAGGCTAGTAGCAGATCAGCAGCGTTCGCTATGGCGTATTGTTGTGTACTTGAATGTCGATCGTTTAGCCGTAATAAAGCGGTAACACATAATTTCACACATTCTGAACTTTTTATCCTTCGTCTGCCCAGACGATATATACTGACAGGAGATAATGGCGACAGATTTTACGATGTAAAAGTAAACTCACATGGAAGAAAAAATGGCTGAACTTGGCAAGAAGCTGTAACATAAGTAACACAAGTGACAAAGAAAAGAGCTGGGCATCTTCACTCAGATACTTTACAGCAAATATTCATATGTTAGAAATAATCTCTATGTATTTTGAATGTAGGTTATTTATTCGATTTCTTTTTTTATGGAAATGTGATTGTATTTCGTTTTTTTTCCTTAATAAGTTAATTTAGAAACATGATTTTTTTTTTTCAGACAACACCCTGGTTAAACCCCTTCACGTCTCTGACCACTTCTTCTTTACCTGTAACCTATCTCTTACTTCCAGT
>JAUMHE010000079.1:8488142-8523577 GCA_032359235.1 Enteromius mattozi
GTTGCGATGACACGAATCACACGTTACCATGTTATGATTTAATGTCGAAAGACAACAGAACCTGTTCTGTGTACCTCGTCAAGCTGCGCTGAATTCAATGCGTGTTCAAAGCTTTGGTGTGGTAAAGTGCTCATTGTTCTTCTATTTAGAATTTATTGTACTATATGAACACCTTTTGGTCACGTCACTATACGGTCCCCCCCACTTTTAAATTGGCTGCTACGCCCCTGCTAATACCTACATGAGAAGCAAAGCAAACCTGTGTTTTAGAGCTCTGTGTTTGTAGCTGAGCTATTTTAATCTGCACACCACCATACAAAACATTAAACATAATTCATAATGATGTAAAAAAAAAAAAAAAATTAATCTATCTATCTGTCTACCTACCCATCCACGCATCCATCCATTGTCTCTCCATCCATCCATATCTATCTATCGTCTCTGCATCCATCCATCTATCGTCTCTCCATCCATCCATCCATATCTATCTATCGTCTCTCCATCCATCCATCCATCCATATCTATCTATTGTCTCTCCATCCATCCATCTATATCTATCTATTGTCTCTCCATCCATCCATCCATCGTCTCTCCATCCATCCATCCATCCATATCTATCTATCGTCTCTCCATCCATCCATCCATCGTCTCTCCATCCATTGTCTCTCCATCCATCCATATCTATCTATCGTCTCTCCATCCATCCATCGTCTCTCCATCCATCGATCGTCTCACCCTCCATCCATCCATCCATCCATCTATATCTATCCATCATCTCTCTATCCATCCATCTATCTATCTATCTATCTATCTAGTACAGTTTATGGGATATTAACTTGTGAATAGTAGGTTATGATATTTAGTAGAGTCATATTAGCTGGAAATATTATTATTACCTGGCAGAATACTTGTTAATCTATCTACCGTCTCTCCATCCATTTATCCATGCATCCAAATTTCCATCGTCTCTCCATCCATACATCCATCCATCTATTGTCTCTCCATCCATACATCCATCCATCTATTGTCTCTCCATCCATCCATCCATCCATCCATCATCTCTCCATCCATCTGTCTAGTACAGTGTATGTGATATTATGAATATCAGCTTATCATATTTTGTAGAGTAGTATTAGCTGGAAATATTATTATTACCTGGCAGAATACTTGTTACTCCTGCCATATGAGACTGCAGACGAGTGAACGGAAGCGTGTTCAGTTGTTTGCATTTTTGTTGGGACACAGTGTAGCAGTGATGCTGAACATCTGCAGATTGTGTGTGTATGTGCGTGAGTGTGCGCGCGAGTGAAACAGAGCTCATTTGTGTATAATGAGGTTGAGGGAGCGAGTGATGTAACCGGTTTGGAATGAAACAGAGTGTGTTTGAGGAGGAGAGAGAGAGCACAGGAGGGAAATGAAGAAACAGAGGAGGAAAACAAGATGTGTGCGCATGTTAGTGAGGAAGTCCCAGGGTGCCAACCTTTTAGCATAATGGCTTTGTCACTCGATCAAAAAGACCTGAGTAGGTGCAGATGCCCCGCTGTTTGTGTGCGCACATATATTTACCCAGAATTCACGTGAGTGCATGAACATGTCTCCACATTTGCATAGACTTGCTTCGTGTGCATTCAATGGTTATTAACTTTCTACCATCCAAATGGAATGAATCATATTTTCACTATATCTCCATGACATGTTTGCATGTCAAAAAGGCGCCAGCATTCGCAGTTCTAGACCGTATGCGCTAATTAAATGGATGAGTATAATATTTGCTCATGAATAAACTGATGTGCAAATTTGAATATAAAAAAACTAAATAGTAATATTTAAATAAATAATAAACCTACAAACCTACATCTGTGTGTGTATTACATAAGTACAAAAAAGAATGCCAGTATCCACATAAAAAAAACAGATTAGGATAATTTATATAAATATTAAAAATGAAAGTAGATTATGATTATAGATTATGTAATGTATGTATGTATACATACATATACATACACACACACACTTAAAATAATAGTAAAATAAAAAAAAAATACAATAAGGAATGTCTGTATCCACATAAAAAACTGATTAATAATTAGAATAATTTATATAAATGTTAACAGTGAAAGTTGTTTTATATTAATATAAATATTTTATTATTTAATTACAATATATTTATATTCAATTGATGAGTGTGTGTAAAAATCAAAGTTTTTAGGTACATGACGATTTTAGATGCCCCATAAACAGCTTTTTTTTGTATTGTTTGGAGAGTGTGTGAGTTTGTGTATTTATATTTTTTTGTGTACTGATGTGCAGGAATGTGTCTGCATCCCCCTCTGTAAGGGCACATTTAATTACCCATGAGCCTTTGCGTGTGTGTGGGGTTTTGTGCATATATGTGTGCTCGTGTCCTCCTTTGTGAGCGTGTCTGATTTTCAGTGCTTTACTGCTCTCCTTTCCTCCCTCGTTCTGTTTCTTTTCTTCCTTTTTCCGAATGGAAGGACCATCAATCAGAGAGAAAGAGAGGGAGAGTGAGGAGAGGAGGGAGGAGAGGGGGATACTGGCGGAGCGCCAGGGGAAGAGAGGCTGGCACGCTGCCCAGAGAAAGAGAGAAAAGGAGAGAGCGAGCACTAGAGCGAGCCAAAACGAGAGAAGGAGGGAATTTAAGAGAGAACAAGCTGAGATAGAGAGAGACAGGGGGCGAAAGAGACAGCGTCTGAGAGAGAGAGAGAGAGAGAGAGAGCAGTGTGACAGATGAGAGCAGAGAAAATGAGGGCTTTATTGAATACCTCTGTGCCTGTGACCACAATCAGTGATTAGAGCGTCATTGCTTAATATTTGCCTTTAAATGTTTGAAGAGAGAGAGAGAGAGAGAGAGAGAGAGAGAGAGAAAGAGAGAGGCAGGCTCCATTAGAGACATAAAGAGGACAGGCTGATAAGACCAAACCTGCATCCGGGGGCATCACTTTAAAGGTGTGTGTGTGTGTGGCTTTATATTTCCACTTTTTTATGATACTGCTGTATTTTTCCCCCCTTTTTGTCCACTATACAACCTTTCTCTCTCTCTCTCACACACACACACACACACACACACTCACACCTCACTGCATTGGATGTAATCATAATGCCAGAGCCATTAGAGGGGCAGTATTTCTGAAAACCACTTGCGCCCTCGAGCACACACACACACACACACACATTATATTATATATATATATATATATATATATATATATATATATATATAGACAGTCAGATTTTTGGATGGATAGAGGGATGGACGGAACAGAGATAGACAGATGGATAGATAGATGTGGATAAGATAAGATAAATAGACAGACAGACAGACAAACAGACAGGATAGATAGAATGACAGACAGACAAGCAGATATAGATAATATACAGTAGATAGATGAACAGATATATATAGATAGATAGATAGATAGATAGACAGATAGACAAACAGATGTAGATAAGATAGATACATTTTTGGATGGATGGATGGTTGGATAGATAGATGTATAATTGTATAATTAAAGATGATCAAAATATTCATAATCATAGTATCTCATATCTCAAGCATGTATTCAGGGATTCAGTGAATATCTATTCAGATGCGGTGAACTATGATTGAGATGCCAATCATGTGCAAACATCATCAGAGCGCTGCTGAAAATTGTGTGGCAATTTCACATAGCACAGTACTCAGCAGCTAACACACATACACAAACACACACAGACTGACCCATCTAGGTCTCGGTCTAGCCACCCTTCATAGCTTGTCTTAATCCAGTGCTTTAATTGAACAGGGACAGGAGTGAGACAGACAGGAAAAACACAAAATCACTTTATGAAAGCATTAGGACCGATGCCCCGACCACTGACACACACCGCCACTAAACATCACATAAAAACAGAAATTCAGGGTGCTTGCTTCACATGTCCATAAAATGTCCATGTCTTGCTCCGTCTAACTGGGTGGTTCTTAACCAAATTTTATGACCATTCTTAAAGCTTTCTATCTTCTAGTGTTCCAGCTCACACAGAGTATGTGTATGATTACCCCCTTCTTCACACACCGCTGATGCTGGGAAAGACTGATTTAGAGGGAAATCAGTCAGAGGAAAGAGTATTCTTACAGGAGGTATTAAGCTGTTCACAGACCGCACAAAGTTTGTTCATGGATCAAATACATTTTATATTCAATATGTTTTACAACTATTATAATTATTATTTATAAATGTAAGCTTTTTAGCTTTTTAGAGCTCTCCAAAAAGCATGTGTGTGTGTGTGATGATGGAGCATCATGGAGTATTCTGATCCTCCCTAAAACCCCATTATAACCATTTCATTGCCCAACACACATCGGGGAATTCACTGAGAATGAATTGCGCCTACTGATAGTGTTGTTTATTTACACTTGCATGTGTACGTGGTTTCAGTATCCAATTCTCAAAAGGAATTATGCAAATCAGGTATCACATTGAACACAATGTGCATGGTCTAGTTTCTCATTTTAGAAGTCGGAGTGCATGGTTGTGGAGGATAATCTTTTCAATTATTCCTAGGGAATGTTTAAAAATAATTGTATAATAATAAGTACAATTCAAATTTAACAGTATGTAATTTTAAACAAAAACAAAAAATGCATGGAATCAGATGTATATAAACTAGATTCAAACTACATCCATATATATTACAAGTGTGAATGCTCAGATCACATGACATCAGACACTGATAAACCAGATTCAAACCACATCCATGTATGTTTGGAGTGCCAATGGTCAGATAGCAGAAAATCAGATGTTTATTAAAAAAAATCCAAACTAGGGCTGGGCAATATATTGCACGATATATTCATGCACACTTTGTCAGTAAAGTCGGTTCTTTGATTAGCGGTATATCTCCATCACCTGTTTTCAAATGGAGCACCAGTTAATATACAGAGCTGTAGATCACTGACAAGCTACGCAATATCTCGCAGTTTCGCAGGTGATTCATTTGCGATACCGAACCCGATAGTGCATAGCTTGCTGCTCCATTTGAAAACAGGTGACAAGATGCAAATGAATATACTGTGCGATATATTGAGCCCAGCCCTAATCCAAAGCATATTCATTAGTGTTACAAGTGTAAATGGTCAGACCACATGAAATCAGACATTTATAAACCGGATCCATATGTTACAAGTGTGAACTGTCAGATTACATGAAATCAAATGTGTACAAACCCAAATCTAATCCCCATCCATATGTGTTACGAGTGTGAAGAGTCAAATCACACGAAATTAAACTTCAATAAACCAGATCCAAACCACATCCATATTTGATGCAAGTGTGAACAAACAGACGAATGAAATCAGACATGTACAAACTGAATCCAAACCGCATCCATATGCATCACACATGTGACGTGAACAGTCAGATGGCATAAAATTAGACATTTAAATCCAGATCCAAACCGCATCCACATTACAAATGTGAACAATCATATCAAAAGAAACTGTGTTAATCGACCGGATCCAAACCACATTTATTGTGTTACAAATGTGAACGGAAGTAGTTTTTAATCATTTGGGGCATGACACAAAACATGCACAGTAAACATGCATAGCAGCAAACTTATAAACAGCCAGTCCTGATAATCTGATTCATGTGCAGTGTGAACAGAAAAAAAGACGAAAAGAATATCAAAATACCAAATGCAAAACTGTTCAGTGAATTCGCCCAACAGGTTTGTCTTACCTGTTTGTGCATCTCAATGTTGAGCCCGTAGGACATCTCGTAGTACTGTGGGAACATAAACGTGAGAGCATCAGTCAGCACAGTGATGAATTAAACAGCAGTGAATCATCATCAATCAAATTAAAACCTCAGCGGCCTGATAGACACTAACGACTCACTGAAACTCCAGCAAGAGAGAGAGAGTTTGAACACGTCAGCATGTGTTTGTGCGTGTCTGTTTCAGCAGGCAGATGAGCAGCAATGCCAATGATGAAGATGAAACCTGACACAACTGCTCGCTTAGTCTGTGTCTTTCTCCGTCTGTCTGTAAGGCTCACACACTCGGTAACTTCTCTGTGTGTAGCTCGATTTTCAAAAATCCTTTTTCCTCTTCTCTCCCCTTATCTCTGTCTTTCCCGATCAGCTCCCTTGTTACCGACCTTCCTTTTTAATCCTCCTCTCCCCTGCCCTTCTCTTCTATTATTCCGTAAACTCCATTTCCCATCCGTGATGTGTGCCTGACCTCCTCTCTTCTATCAGACCTTCTCTGTGGTTTAATCTCAGGATTAAAGTCTCATATCTAATGACAGCGAATGGAAACCCAAAGGTGTCGATATGAGGTTAACGAGCGGTAAAATATTTCAGAGTTTGGACACACCTACCTACTCATTCTTTATTAGTGCTTGCGAAGCAAAGTTTCTGTATTAATATTACTGGTTATTTAGCTCTATTCGTTCCACACCATTTGCGCAATGAGCTTATTCTTCCCATTTTCAACTCTGCGTTCATTATCGTCTGTCTTCTGGACAGTATTTCCATAGTATGATGGTACGATCATATGGATTTATAAACGAACCGTTTGTATTAAAATGTGCTGGTCTACTTATATGTCATTACATCTGCTTTGAAGATTACAATGCTCATGATCAATTTTGTTAACTCTACAATAAGTAAATCCACTTCACCCGCTAATTACTCTGCAATAACAGCGAGGCTATAGAAATATACAGGAGAAAAATCAAAAGTTCAAAAACAAAATTTGACAAAAAGGGGGTGATTGTTTTACTGCCTATAAAGCTGTAACCACAGAATAGTATCAGGATTCTCAGATTGTATGAATTTCTGATTGGTAAATAAAACTGTGATTTTCAATATACAATTAAAATAAGTTAAATTTTACATGCTGGATATGCTGGACACTTGATTTTGATTTTCAAGTGCTGATTTTGTCCTTACCATTTGACCCCAAAAATCTAGTTGTTATGAACTGAAAAATCTAAATTCCCTTGATCTTTTGATATTTAAGAGGTCATTGCACTATAAAAAAAACATTCTGTACATTTCAGAACCCACATTTTTTGTTAGTCTAAAAATAGCTTATACTAAAGCCAGTTTGCCAAAACCACAGCTTGTTGATGTGCCACTCTATAAATGTAATAGTGTGGCTAAACACCACCTCAGCAGAAGATCATCAACACCTGCTTCTACATCACTGCCTTTTTAGCCCCCCGCAGATTCATGCATGTAGTGTAAATACGTCTATGCAGAAACCAAACTATAAACTTTATTTGATGAACTGTATTTTTAATGAAGTTCCAGACTGCATCAGTAACAACTTAGTCCTTTGTTCACTTCATTTTAACGCAGATTCGTTTCTGACAAAGCATAAATCAAAAAAAAAAAAAAAGATGATACTGTGCCGACTATATTGGATTTGACACAAGTGTGAGTAACTCTTTTTATTACATGATCACTATTGCTTCATCTGTATTATGGATTGTCTGATATGTACTGAGAATTTATGCATTTTTCACAGCAATATCCATCTTTGAAGTATGTATGCACAACTATTAGCCAGTTATAGCAGTGGGTGTTTACTTCTGAGTCTACGATCCTATCTATTTAAACAGATCGTTCTGATGAGGGGGGTCAAAACAGGGCATAAAATAGCCTATTACTTCTTAATTACTATATATTTTGATGTAAAACTCTTGACAACATTATAAGTGGACACAAAACAGTAAAAGATAATAAAAAAGCCAGTTCATGATCCACTTACAAAAAAAATTGTGATAACATTTTTGTCAAGAAATTCATGCATAGGCACATTTGGTCTACAATAATAATTTCAAGCCTTGTATTAAAAACAAAAAAACAAGAAAAACTTTCAGACCAAAAGGATTTTAAGATCATGAGAACCATAAATTCAGTCAAGCGTGTCCAAACTTTTGACTGGCAGTTTAAATGCGAGTCCATAAAATGAAGCATTTTAGACACGTGTTGCGCTGTATTCAAATTTATTGCATTTCCAGTATTGATCGCTCCGGTGGGTGATGAATTTTAGATAAAGCGTGACATAACAGCAGAACTATTTCCCCATCTATCTGGTCTGCTGGCAGACACGCACACAAATATAAATCAGGTTTGCTGGTTCTGCATGCTCATAGTGCAGCAGGGCCGCTGGAAGCGGTTCCGTTTTAAAAAGCTCTGCGGCGGCCCAGAAGGCTATTCAGCAGCGCTCGTATTACCTCAGTAACGGCCAAAAAAGGTCTCTGCATCATTTCAGACCAACATTAGTTCTCAGCATGTTTTGATGTAGAATCAATCAATGGAAAAATACAGCAAACGAAAATTCAAATTCACACAAATAGGCCGATATATCAACCAATTAAACGACCTGGCCGACATATCGGTACCAACTGAACAGAAATGCTTCCATTAGCCAAACACACAGGTTTTGCGAAGCAGTGTCATAGATGTTTGGTATCCACCCTAGAAACCATACAGAAACACCCTGGCAACATCCCAGAACTGAGGCACTGAGTTTTGTACAGGCAAACGTGACTCAAATTGAGCTGTATTTAATGTGGCAACAGGTGAGTTTGTATCAGTTTAACTGACAAGTAATCTATTTCCTCAACCTACACACAGTCCAGTAAATAAGATGTTTAACTAAGCTGAAATAGTTTAAACAGTCAGCATGTTGTGTCTACAGTACTCCCTGAAGAAACTGTTGAATGACAGAGTGCCAGGACGGGACACCTGCAGCTCATTTACTCTTCAAAGAACTTTAGTCCTTTAGTTCTAGCTTCACTAAATATCTTTCGGCGGTCTCGGCTACAATTTATAGACATACAATTACAGGACTCAACTATAAAGACAAAATTCTTGTCCCAGGACCAGTGTGAGAGAATTTTTAGGCAAGCTGATGGACCTCTCACATGACCCAATAGGTCACTGGGACACAGGCTGGGTCATGTCCGTGTCCAGTACTTTCCTGTCAGTTCTCTTTAAAATTATAAGTTAATATTTTTTACTGAATAACAAATACATTTGCTTCTGGGACAAACAATTATGCTACTGTTCTTTTGTGGTCGGTCCACTAAAACTGTACAGGGTCAGAACAAATTTGAATTAGTAGCAAAAAAATAAATAAAAATCTTCAATTAATCTCTAAATGAATTCAATTAAAGACAACATTTTTGATGAGTTTAATGAATAGTGTATAGCTAACAAATGCATCTGCTTCTGAGACAAATATAGTTATGCGCAAAAAGAGTCTCTTTTTGGTGGATATTGAGAGTCTAAGAAAAAAAACAATTGAGATTAATTTACATGACTCAAATAAATAAATGTACTGTATCTTTTTTTGTGGCGGGGCCAGTAAAAAATTGGCAGGCCAGCAACAAATTTCAATTATTAGCCAAGAAAAAAAGTGTGTTTTAGTTTACATAGCATGTGTGTGTAGCCTATTTAAGCTCATATCTGAAGGTGTGTGAGTTTCACTGTGACGTGTTTTTATTTATTTATTTGATTGTGTGGTTATTCTGGATATTAGCGGGATTGTGATGCGCTTTTGGCTCGTAATGCATTCCCTCACCGAGGTTCATTGTTATATAAGCTCTCTCATGTTATGTGCATTCTCATTCTACACCGCGAGTGTGTGCGTGTGTGTGTGTTTGTGTAATCCCCTGAGTGTGTCCTTGTGTGTGTGTGTGTTGTCTGGAGCAGATTGCACGCGGCATGTGGCGGATGTAGCGGGGCTCAATGCGGCGGAGGTTCAACAAAGCCTCTCCTCCTGCCGCAGCCACGGTGAGTGTGTGTGTGTATTAGTCCTCACTGGTCTAACAAGGGGCAAAATGCACTGGGTGTCCCCTGGTTCAACCCGGCAGCTGTTTGCCATCCGTCGCTTGTACATACATCCTGCTGTGTCGCTGGACACTCTGCTCTTGCTGAAATCTCTGTAGATTCAGCGTGTGTGTGTGTTCACTCCACTGTACTGGATACAGCTGTGATCTTCTAAGCTCAGACACATTGATTGGCTCATCCTAATCTAGTATGGCTAGACAGGCAACATTGATGAGATATAATTTCCATTGGGCTGTCCCGTCCGGTTCATCGCATCTGCCACAACCCTATTTACACCAAACATCCCAATTTGAATTGACCGATATAAAAATAGCTGTCCTCTGTCTTGTCAAAAGAGCTCCAAAAAAGGAAATACTAAAATAGATTTGCAGTTTCAGTAAGAAATACTGAAATTTGCGAGGCTTTTATCATGCAGTTGTGATAGCGGTCAAATTTTACAGAGGTCAGAGGTTACGTAATTACGAGATTCTGACTTGTCTAGTGTGTTCATGTCCTAGTAGGACTCACAATTACAACTATTCTTTGAGAGCTCTGACTTGTACACATAGGCTATATTTAGGCACAACATACCCTCGCATCTCCCAATAATAAGATATTCCATGTATTCCATGGAAGAAAGTCAGTCATGCGTTCGAAAGGACATGAGCGTGAGTAAATGATGACAGAATCACAAGAAGTTGTGTATTAAGTTGTTCATAGTCTTCATCCTTTCAATCAGTTACGAGCCAAAGAAAGAACCGTATCATAAATTATTTCATTATACTTCCTTTTTTCCCCCTCAGACAATAAAGTGACATTATATGAAAGCCACGAACGTCGTTAGTGACAGTGCTGTTGGCGGCTGTTCTTGAATCCAAGACTGAATTACGAGTTACCTGGCAAGTTTCCTGACAGACGGGAGAAAATTGCGAGTGCGTTATCAGCCACACAAAACCAGAGCCGTGATTCATAGGCTGCCAATTCATATCAGTGCAATTATAGATCAAGCAAACTGCAGAATGCCATTTTATCAAATTGAATTTCAAACTGAATAAAACCTTGAATAATTAGTTAATAAGTATGAGGAGTATAAGACATTTCTGTAAAGGCACACTATTGAAACTGTAATGCAAACACGATTACAGCAACACTATAATAACATCTCCCATTTGCAATCATATCTAGTATTCTCAGAGTTTAAGAAAAAAAAAAACTAGCACTGTCACAATACCAGATTATAACTACATGATTACTGTGGTATTTTTTATTTTGCTTATATTTTAGGATGGGTGGCAACAGCTAGCTCACAGGATGTGTTTTTGCATTTAAAACGTGAGATTTGGGAATGAGTTACAAGAAACATCTGCAGATTCAGAGCAGAAAAAACAAAAAAAAAAAACAAGAACGGCAAAGGTTTCATGAGCTATAAAAGAGCAACTCTGAGCAATAAAATGTTTCTCTGGGTTGTTTTGACCAACATATAATCGTGGATACATTAGGTGAAGGTCTGTAAACAGAAACTCACGGCACTGAATTCAAGCTTGCGTAGCCCAGACAAGAATGTTTTGGCCCTTTGGGAATGTTTTGGAAAATTAAGTGAAACACATAAAATGAAAGATGTTTTAAAGTAGTTTTGAAAACGATTTTGAATTATTTTCGAAATTGTGCACTGTAGCTTTAAATGAGAGTTAAAAGTGAAACTGCAAGCAATTTATAGACGATTTTTCTTTTTAAAACTTTAAAATTTATTTTTTAATTTTAATTTCATTTTATCAGCTTTGGTGCCACTAAAGGAGCAGAAATGATGTACTGTAGCTTTACCGTAGCATTAAACGTAAAACTGAAATTAAATTACAGAGTAAATTAAAGATAATTCCCGCTAATAAGTTTATTCCCGCTCGTAGTTATTTTTGTCCAAAGACCCTATTTGAGCAACCTGCCAGCTTCTGTTTTATGTTTATTGAAAATTGTTTTGAATTTTTTGCAATTACCTTTGATGCTGTTACTGCAGCAGAAATTGTGTACCGCAGCTTTAAATGCGAGTTAAACCTGTATTGCAGCACTACTACTATTTCCTTTATAATTTGATTTGTTTGGTTTGGAAATATCAGTAAGTTTTCCATCACAGGGCGGCAACAAGTTTCAAAATCTCTCAAAACAGGAGCAATCCATTAGTATTTTCTCTTTTTTTGCTTTCTTATTTTAACTCACACGGCAGCACTCGAACATTTAGCTTACTAAGCAATAATCGTTTTCAAATGTGTCTTATCCTTTCTGCCTTCCTGGTTTTCCCCTTCTCCTCCTCCTCTTCATCTCCTTCTTGTGTTTTTCTTTCTCTGCCCTCATCTCTTCGTCGTCTTACTGTCTCCCACTGCGTCTTTATACTGTCTCTCTCACTCTGTCAGTTCTTCTTCTCTTCATCTTCTCTATCGGCCTTTATCTTCCCCTCCTCTTTCTTCTTTTTTACTGCTGCGTTTCAATCACCTCTCTCTCTCACTCGCTCACTCTCCTCGTTCGTCTTTGCCGCTGATCTCTCCTTATGTTCTCTCTCTCTGGCGCGAGGGCAATCTGTGACAGTAATGTTCAGAGGCGAGCAGAGAGCATCAGACGGATGAGTTGGGGCGGGGGTGTTACTGCAAAAGTAGCGCATTAGCCCCCTCGTTTGTTCCATCTTTCCATCCTCGGCTGACCCGGGGTCTGGATTACACACAGCGGTCACAGAGTGACCATGTAGATGGGCGCTCATTAAAGGCTAGATCATGATGGCACACCAGGACACACACACACGCACACAATCAGGATTTAGGATTTAATAGTTAATGACAATGATTTATTGAAACGGATTTTTAGGATTTATTTGAAGGTTGCATATATAGTTCAGCACATATTTGAGCTTACATGACAAGTATTAAAATTGTTTTGCTAAATTGGATAGTTTATAGTGACAAGAAATCTAAGGAAGAGAAAGATGGAATGGGATCATTGATATATATATAGATATTATTAGTAGTGCGGTCAAGCAATTAATTGTACCCAACATTTTGTTTACACAATATATGTGTGTATTGTGTATATTTATTATGTATTTATAAATACACACACGTGTATAAATGTAAGAAAAACGTGTTGTAATTTCTAGATTAAATATATTTATATAAAATATAAATATATACACGTAAATATTTTTAAAATATATTCTGTATGTATGTATGTGTATTCATATATACATAATAAATCTACACAGTACACACGTTACATAAACAAAAACCTTTATTTTGGATGCGATAAATCACAATCAAGTGACAGCACTAATTATTGGTAGTAATACTAATCAAATTAAAATTAATTACAAATAAATAAAATGTATATAAATGGATGAATGAATTTATTAATTTTGTTATATTAATAATTTTTCAAGGAGCGATGAAATGGGATCGGGGTGTGTTGCAAGCCAGATTCGAACCTGAATCTCCCATTTGGACACCGTATACTAGGTTCAACATTTTTTGTTTGTTTAAATGTCTTTGCAAGCTTCTTGTTTTACTGAATAGACACCAGAAAGATTTTATTTAAAGATAATGAGATTTTATCATGTTGAAGGCTGGATTTGAATCTGCTTCCTCTGAATCTGCATCATAGCTTGACAAAATTACTACGAGGCCACAACCCCAATGTGTTTTTAAAATGCGTTTGGCTTTATTGGATAGATAGCGGAGGAAAAGATAACAAGACCTTCAGCACTGCTCAAAATATCAGGAGTGTGTGTGCCAACCACTGAACCACGACACCGAACGAAGCTTTTAACACTTGAATATCATCCAATTCACCGTCTCTGTTGTTTTTGTTAGCTGGTAGGCTAACGCACCATCGCAAATGAGCTCTGAAAACTATTTCATGGCCATCAACAAATAAATCATTCACTAAAGAGAGACGAGAAGAACACAGAGTCCTGTCTAGTCATCAAAGAGCAAAGACAGAGAAATGTGGTAAACCATAAACGCATGAAAATAAAGGGGAAGGCTGTTGAAACAAGTCTTAGTGTACATGGCAGGTCTAGCAGGCTAAATATAGTCATCTGGGTTATCTGCTTTCTGCAAGCACCGAATCCTTGTTCCCTCTCATTATTTACATGTCTGTGCTTGTGATCTTTGTTTCTCTCTTTCCATCTCTTTTCTCCCATCATTCCATCCTCCCCTCGCATATCGCCCTCTCACTTTTTCATCTCCCCCAACCCCTATCGCAATCCCGCTGATGTGTCCTCAGGTTAACCAAACACCCTGTAACATGAAATCAAACGCGATCTCTCTTTTTAAACGCAGGCTGGCTTTTATGCAGTATTTACTGGAGCGTACGGCAGATCTGACGATATGAGGGTTGAAAGGCTCACCATGATATAGTGACGCTGCATCTCCGTCTTCTCGCTGGCCAACTTCTCGCACTCTAGTTTGAGACTGTGAAAACACGGCGGAAAAATATGAATGAAAAACATAGCAGAAAAATATGAATTGTACATAAGATGCTAATGACTTGACAGTGTATGAAAAAATGAGTCTGAAAAGTCTGATTGCCTTAAATAGTTCAAAATGAATCAGTTAAAATAAATGAATCATAACAACTTGATTTCCTGACATGAATCAGAATGATCCAACTCAAATGAATCAGAACAAACCGATTTACTGAATCAGAACAACCTGATTTATTTACATGAATCGGAATGATCCAGCTCACTCAAATGATTCCGAACAAACTTACACACTCAAGTGAACAAGAATTATTAACTTAAACGTAATGAATCAGAACGAATAAATTCACTTTAAGAAATCAAAATAATCTGATTTAATTACAAGAATCAGAATGATTGAACTCCCTTAAAATCAATCAGAATAAACTGAGGCCCCATTTTTGCAAAACCCCAGCCCAAATACCCCAGCTTTTGAAAACGAATCACAATGATCGAACTCACTTTTATGAATCAGAACAAACTTATACGCTTCAATGCATAAGAATGAATAAATGAAAAGCATCTGATGAATCAGAATAGCCACATAATTTACATGAAACATAACAAACCTACACACTTCAGTAAATACAACAATCAAAACAAACCGATTTGCTTAAATTTTAATAATCTAGTTCACTTAAACCCATTAATTCAAATGAATAAGAATGAATCAATTCCATTAAATTAATCAGAGCAAACCAATTCACTTGCAGGAATCAATCCAAACTGATTCAATTGAATGAATCAAAATGGTCCAATTCACTTAAAGGAATCAGTGCAAACCAATTCACTTAAAGGAATCAGTGCAAACCAATTCACTTAAATGAATCAGAACAAACCAATTCAAGTAGGGCTGACAAGATGCACATTACATATTGGCCGATGATTATCGTGCAGCCCTAAATTCAAGTAAAGTTAACAAAAAGATTCACTTTATAGAATCAGCACAAATAGATTCAGTTATAGAAACCAACACAAACCCAATCAGTTGAATGAAATAAAGCATAACAGTACAGTTCAGCAGAGCTTATTTGATTGTTGTTTCAGTTTGCTCAGCTGTGGAGGTGCACATACAAACAACATGATATTAAAAATGCCACTTGTTGGGAAAAATATCTTGTTATTGAAAAAGCTACACTAAAAATATGTTTAAGCTAGCAGCATCAGCGCTTTTAGTCAGTTCTCACTAATTCTGAATGCAGATTTCCATGGATAACATGAAAACACTGATGCCCCACTGCTGAATAGTGTGCTGTATAATATAGTGACATTAATTCAATACACATCCAGCCGGTTATTAGCCTGTAGGAAGAGAGTCATAAATAATCAAATGCGTTTCACATACAGCTCATATGATCTGACCTGTGGTACTGAGCCTGAAGGAACTGGAACTCCTCTTTAATGCGGTCCAGAGTCTCCAGCACTGTGAACTTGAATGACTGTCCAGGCTGCAGAGGTACCTGAGGAGAAAGAGAGAAAGAGATGGCTTATTAATCAGTAAACAGCCATCGCTCTGTGCCAGAAGACTGGACTGCTTAAATTAATGTACCAAAAGTGACTCATTGAAATAAAATTGAAAAAGTGCTCCCACCACATTATCTTTGACCTTGGACTCACTACAAACACTACAAGCATTTTTGGTGAGGAAGGAGTGAAAATTTGATAACAGCAGCACTTCTACTGGGTCGTGGTACCCTGGTTTTACAAAATGCTCTCAAATGATTCAACCCGAACTCGACGTAGACTCAAACATGCTTCCCAATCTCAAGAATTAATGATTAAACCTAAATAAGCAGCTATGAGTATTGCATGGAAACTGTACCAGAAATTCAAAATGTAATTTTACTCATTCCTATACATCCCCAGCACATTGAGTTCTACTTTATTAATGATTACAGAACATGCATTTCCTTGGAAAACCAGAAACAGTAATGGTAACGTAGAAAGTTCACTAAAATTAATCCTAAGAAACTAAAAGATCATGAATCATACAGCTCAACCAATGTAGTCCGATGACTGAGCAATGAATCTTTTGAGTCAGCCCTTCAAAAACATACTGCCTGACCAGTGTCCTGTAGTCCAATTGCTTCAAAGAATGAATCTTCTGGGATAATTATTTTTAGTGAATCAGCCTTACAGCGCAACCAGGATATCTGGAATTTAGAGTGTAAACCAAAAAATTGAATAAACAAATCAAATAACCCAAACTCAGGACTCTTAAGTGAGCTGGTTCTTTTAAGTGAATCTAAAGCATGCTGGCCCTATGTCTGAAAATGCTTACTGCTCTACTATGTAGTAGGTGAAAAACATCAAGTAGACGAAAAGTACCCTGATGACCTACTATTATCTGCGAGTGCGCATTTCACTATCCCACGAGGCCATAGGAGAGAAGTTGCGAATAGCTAAGAGTCACATGACGGTAGCAGTTGTTTCCAACACCCTGTTTTTATGTGCATTTTTAAAGGTTTAGTTCAACCCCATAAAATTCTGTCATTAATTACTCACCCTCATGTTGTTCCAAACACATAAGACCTTCGTTCATCTTCAAAACACAAATGAAGATATTTTTGATGAAATGAGAGTCATCTGACTTTGCAAAGAAAACAAAAATAACAATCTAACTCTAACCATTCTTCTGTCCTGACTTACGTCTTCCACCATTTTAGAGAGTGTGTAATACAACACGTATGTATTTTTACGTATTTGACGTAACCAGCCTTGTTTACATCCGGGTGAAAGCACGTGCATGAATGTACTCTGCAGTTGTTTACAATTAGAGGAAGGTACGCTTACGTTGTGATACGTCTTCCGCCATTTTAGTTGAGGAGTTAAATTATGTTATTTTTGTTTTTATTGCGCAAAAAAAAAGTATTCTCCTAGCGTCGCAACACTGAAGATAGATACTGATGTCACATGGACTGTTTTACCAATGTTTTTACTACGTTTCTGGACCTGGGATCATTTCAGTTGTGTTGCTGTCTATGGAGAGTCAGGTAGCTCTCTGATATCATCAAAAACATCTTAATTTGTGTTTCGAAGATGAAACAAGGTCTTACGACGAGGGTGAGTAATTAATGACAGAACTTCATTTTTGGGTGAACTAACCTTTTAAGTATCGCATCAAAACTTGTGACTTGTGATCATCCTTTCAGTCACAAAGAATTTTTTATACACATTTTAATAGTTTGTGAAAAAAGAGTCAATGCAAATAATGGAAAATAGAAATGCATTTGCTAAACCACTTCTGGGGTAGTGAACATTAAACTCAAGTGACCTAATCGGCTGTTTCCGCTGATGGTGCCTTTCCATTTTTTTCAAATAATGTTTTTTTTAATAATAATAATAATAATAATAATAATTTTTTATTTAGTGACCAATGTCACCATTTAAACAACCGGACGGAAAAGTTTAAATTTGCCTCAAATTACACACATTCATACTACATATAGTTTTTTAACAGTCACAAAGTAAGTTCTTATTCAAAAGCAGTGTACCTACTTAATATACAATTTTGATAACCGCTTTTAGCGTAGAGTTCAGTTTGATTCCTGAATGAATAAATGATTCTACAGAGTGGCTATTTAGTGAATCAAAAAGTAATGAATCAATTAAAGAGATTATTGAACAAAGAAAGTGGTTCTGTTGATGCATTTTACCATATCCATATGTTTCCCCCTCCAAACATGCACATTTCACATGGGCCCATCTGTGAGTAATACCTAATCAGACCCAACTGTATTCATATCTACCTCTCCTCCTCATTAAGACCCAAGTCCTTTCCTTTGCTATTTTTAAACACGTTTCCCATTCTGTCAGCTGCTTCCTAAAATGGCCGCCTTTGTCCTGCGCTCCTCCGGGCTTCTAGTTTTCTCTCTGAAGCTCGGTGTCCGGCGAATGGCTGAAGATTGGCGGTTTCAGTAGGAGCTTAATTAGTCTAGACAAGCGAAATTCAATTAAATTTCAATTAGGCTAACGGTGGAGGTCAGACACTTGGTGAGCTTTCGAGTAATTAAGCTGCAGGCGCACAGCTGACTGGATGAGTTCAGTACACACACCACCGTGTTTGTGTGTGTGGATAGAGGGGGGCAGTCATCAAGTCCCTACTGACCCTCATTCATTCAAACACGTGTATGTGTGTGTGTGTGAGTGTGTGTACAGTAACCGTCCTGAAAGCAACACACACCACACAGGGCCAGAACTCATAGGATCATGGTACATGTACACAAAGACACACAAATATACAAAAAGGAAACATCTCAGTTTAGCCACGGAACAATTCCATGATGAAAGTCCATGTAAATCAATAAAAAAATGTGAGTTTGTCACAGTTTTGGTTGGTTACCAGGGTGTTGCTATGTAGTTGCTAGAATGTTGTTATATGGTAGATAGGCTGTTCTGCGTGGTTACCAGGATTTAAATAGCTATTTCTATGCAGTTGCTCAGATGTTTAAGGGGTTGGCAGAAATATGCTATGCCACTGCTGGGATGTTGTGGGAGGTTGCCAGGGTGTTGCTATGCAATTAATAGGTTGTTCTGACAGGTTTCCAGGGTCCTCATTTATAAAATGTTGCGCAGAAACCATTCTAAATTTGATCTTACGATCATTTCTCGAATATATGTAAATTTGATTCATGAAATTTATAAAATCGCAAATGATTGTGAACGCCCATGCAAATGAATGGCTTCACCGCTCCGCCTTGTAAACGACTCCTAATTAATGTCATTAACATAAAATGAAATAAATGAACAGCGAGCTGCAAGAACAGCTTAAATTTTTAAAAACCGGCAATACTCAGACAATAAAAAGTGTCTACGTCTGCGTAGACCCTGACGTGACACAATGCACCTTTTCACATCAAAGACAGTTTTTATAAATATGAGCGCTGGTGTGGATTTAAGCTGCAGGTTTCTGTATTTCCGTATTTTTTAATACTTATTACCTAATACTTTTTTAAACACAAGCATTGACTACAGTGACTATAATCAGCTCCAGTGACCGTGTCAGAGCCATAATGTGCCGCAGACCTTCACAGTGTAAATAAGTGGTTAGCCGAGTATTAATTGCAAGGAAAGCTCCTTATACTTGAGAGCGGCCACGTACAAAGTGTTTTTGGTAGGTTATAGTACCTTTAAGAACTATCATGTGACTTATGTATGCTAAGAAAAAACATTTCCATTGCGGTTTCGTAAAATATTTCTTTATTGAATTGCCTGAAAAACCACTTCATGTAAGTGTAAAAACCTTATTTGCGATATATTGGAGTTTTCACAAAATTAACGTATTTCCATTGGGCTGTATTTTCAATTCGCACAATTTGAAGAATAATGAAAACGCGACTAATATTAATGTAAGTACAAGCTAAAGTAATTAGCACTGCATACAATCAAGAGATAAAGCATCTTTCAATGCTTTAGATGAGTTTAAAGAAATATTTGTTTGGACGAAGGACTCTGCAACATACAGTTCAAAAGTGTGCAAAACTCACATATGCAAATAAACAAGGAGGAAACCTGGGTACGAGCGTCTGTTTAGACACAACAGTGTGTGTCAGACAGAAGGAGGGGGAATCCTGAAATCCAAAACTGATCCAGTTAATCTGGACGGAGGGGGACAAGGCAGACAGCGAGCCATGTGGGACAGCGGCTAGTCAATCACAATTTAGACGAGCTGCAGCAGGCTAGCCTAGAATTACTGGAGATTATCTTCTGAAGGAGGTCAAAGGGGGAGAGAGAGACGAGCAGATCCCATAACAATGGTGGGAAATGAAATCTCTCCCAATCGCCCACTCTGATCATCTCATATATCACTGCTGGAGTTGCTATTTTGGACACAGTGACTTAAATCGGCTTGAAGGGGGAGAGAGAGAGAGAGACGCGGCGAAAGAGAAGCGCCGTCAGCTTCCGAGACGTCTGCGGAGCTGTTTTCTGCTCGCATCCTCGCAGACAGGCTGGGATAGAGACATCCATGAAATAATCATCCGCTGGTGAAATATTTAGTGCAAAAAGGCGCACGAATAGATGAGGATCACCAGAGAGTGGGAGGAAGAGAAGTGTCAGTGTGATCTCGGGGGGATCTGGGCGAATGTGTGAGAGAGTGTGTGTGTGTGTGATCTCACTCTCTAAAACCCCAGCTTCCCTTCCTGCCTAGTCCTGCAAGACCTTGCCTCCACAAACTCCCAAGATACAACCAGTTTGAGGTGTTTGAGTTTAACAGGTACACCTTGAACTGGGTGTCACACTCTCATTAAACAATCTGAGAGAAAGTCTTTCCACTTTTGCCAAGCATTTCTGAGGCTTTCACAAAATCTTAAGCCCCACTGAATGCTGGGACGTCGGGTGGCTGCTCGGGACTATCTTGGCGATTTACTGACAATGCAGCTCCGGAGTGGCTCGCTTTGTGAGGCCGAGCAAAAGCCATTGCCATCCAATACTGGATTAGGAACCGTGGATTGGCAGGCAGAGAAAACAGCTTTTATGCTTTACCGAGTAAACCAGCAATAGTTTGAGCCTATAAAAGGAAGAAAGAACGAAGCTCCTTGTGTTTCTGACCAACACGAAAGAGTGATAATAAACCAGTGTGAAGATATGAAACCTGCAACTAAGTTTAACATCCAAATGTGGCCAGAATAAAAAGATTTATTAAAACAATACGGCTGTGATTAAAAATGAGCAAATGAGAGCACACCAGCTCAAACTATCAGCTCATTAAAAGAGCATATGTGAATTTTGTGGCCAGATATTTGGCTACGATTTTGGCTTGGCCACCACATCAGTGCAACAGAAAGCTGGCATTCAGTCTCAGACATGCATACACGCAACAACACACTAAAAAACATGTATGAATATGGTATGAATTCATGCTTTGTATTAAACAAAAAAGGACAGAGAATCAAGTCTTTGCAATTAATTAATAATCAAAGCAATTATAATCATCTACGATCAAGGGTTTGAAAGTGGGGCCCATTTTAAAGAGCAATTTTTGGTAAATTTTCATGACTTTTAGATATGTCAAGAAACATGCAATTTTTCCCAGTTAATGGATTTTTCTAGTGAATCAAATACACTGTTACTAGTACAGTTAAATATCATGAGCCAGGAATTATAACACAAAATGTGTGACCCATGCAGTCTGATTCTTGAACAAAAAAAGTCTTACAAAATTATTATTTTTAGTCAAGAAAAAAAAAATTTGTGTAACCAGTGTAGTCCGATATGGCATCATGAAGCCCTTTTATTATTAAGATTGCAATTTCCGAACATATGAATCTGAATTTAAGTTGATTCTAAGTAATTAATTAAAAGCATGCATGACAAGCAGTGCAGTCTGATTTAAAAACAAATTCTAGCAATTCTTTTTAATGAAACTAAATTAGCATAGAGTGCCTTATTTCATTCCAATTCCTAAACAATGAATCTCATGCAATGGTTCTTCTCAGAAAATCAAAAATACAGTATGATAAGTGTAGTCCGATTCCCAAATGAGTGACTCTTATTTTAATAAACACTTAGTTACTTAAGTGCTTTCATCATGTACCAAAGACTGTTACTTTGTCACCTCAAGTCGTAAAAAGTCATTAAAGGTCAAGATAAACACATTTTTGTAAGAATTCAATAAATATGAAACGGAATAGTTATTACATTCCGCTGAAAACTCCTAAGGGAAGTAAACGCATCAAAAAAAATGTTTTCCTCAAGGGAACTGCTAATGGAAAAGCAATGGTTATAAGGAATCAGAATGCATTCCTCACAATTACCGTCCCTGGTAATCACATAAAAATTAAGCAGTAATAAAAATAAAAAAAAAAAACCTTAAACTATGTTTAACACAAATTTCCAGCATTCAAGTAACTTTTGAAATGTGACATTTTTTTAAAGATTTATTTTTATTTTATTATTATTATTTATTTATTTATATTTTTATTATTACAGGACAGATCAATGTTTACAGGATGTGAATTGGGAGAGAGAGAGGGGGAATGGGATTGAGAAAGGTCTGTGAGCCGGGACGCGAACTCGCGACGCCCGAAGCGCAACGGTGCTATGTGTAGACAAATGTGACATATTTTAATGTCTACCTCTAAATACGACTACATTGAACATATCTCCACCAATAGGCCATGAGCTCAGGATCCTGGCACAACACACATCAACACCTGCCTACAAAACACCCATAAATCCACACAGTGCAAACACAGGTACTATTAGCGATAGTGCAAACACACTGATGCCTCATGTGCTACGTGCGCTCACACACACACACACTCATATTACAGCCTGTTATTTGTATCTGGTTCTCAAACTGCTCGTCGTGTCCAAAAGACCTCCAACAGAGAGAGTTCACATTTCTCACACCTCGCACATGACATCTATGGATTTCTCGCCCTTAAACGTTAAATGAACGCCGGCATAGCCATCTAGACTCTCTGTCTTCAGGTTTAAAACCAAAGCGTTAAGTGCATTTGATCAACCTTGGAAGTTTGTGTTCCATAACAGTCGGAAACCGAAGGTGTGGCTGCAGCAGATTATGAGCTTTCCCTGCCCAGCTTTTTTTTTTTTATTGTTATTGTTTTTGGCTCAGAAGCACGGAGCGGTGTAACCCTTCTCTCATTCCACCTTTCAATCCCCCTGCTTCAGATAACACTAACCACAAAAATCCAGTGGAACCAATTACCAGTCCTCCCTATGCAGTTTGCCTTGCAAATCAGGCCTTAACCCTTTCCATAGGCAGGTATTGCAGACTCCGACACACTCTTTTCACACCGACAGGCTGCCTCTGATTTGCTCTGGATGATGTTGAATTGTTAAAGTAAAGTACTGATGGGCTGATCTAATTGGTAAAACATTGCCCGAAGCATGCTAAGAAAACGCAGTAGACCTTCTATACTCTTTGGTAGTAGGGTGGTTTCCAGAGAGTTGCTATGTGATTGCTGAGGAATTCTAAGTGTTTTTGATAGGTTCCAAATAAAGGGGGGGTTTGCAGTGATGCCACAGAAGAACTATTTTTTGATTCCAAAAAGAACCTTACAGTAAACATTTCTTAAAAGAGCCATAACTAACCTTTCAATGAATGTTGAAGGTTTTTTTTTTGGAATCACAGATGCAAATAAGATAAGGTATGAGCCGAAGTAACAGTCATGCTTGGGCTAATAAAAAAGCTGTTCTGTTTTCTGAGAACAGAACTCTCATGAACACAGAGATTTCTTTAAAAGTTACAGAACAAGAAAAGGAGCACAAAGGCAAATGTTTATGCTTGGTTACACACAGAGCCCTTTCTCACACCTTTTTACTGGTGCAGGTCATGTTTCACAGGCCATGAGGGTAAAAATAAAACCTGGCTGCTGCAGATTTCATGACTCCTTTGGAGTTTGTTCATTGTATCGTTATAAATTGCATTCGATCATTCTGACTGGGAAGCTCAGGACACGATAGTATTTTTTGTTTAAAGAATGTTACAGGAATATGAATATTAGTAAAACAAAAAACAGTATAAAATCTGTATAAAAATAACTTGTTATGTTTAAAAAAAAAACTCTGTTTAACAGTTAACTGCTTAGAAAAAAAAAAAACTTATGCACTTATGGTTAAATCTTTATTTAAGAAATGTCATAATTCACCACCATATTAAAAGAATAAAATCTATATAATTTTCTCATGCAAAAACTGCCCCAAAATAATCTTTTTTTATGCAAAATATAACCAAAGTCTATGCTTGCATCTTAAAATAAATAAAAATTAATAAATAATATTAATAATAATAATAGCTGACTCAAATGCAAAAATGGTCCAAAAATGTTTTTAATTATTTAATTTTTACTTTTTTTAACTGTGATTTCATATGATTTATGATGTCTTTAAGAAACTTTCCTTAATAAAGACATCTGATGGTCTTTGTTGAGGTCTAAATCTTAATCTAAAGAAGAAACAAATATATAAATAAATAAATATCACGGGAAACAACAAATGTCAGAATGCAAAAACAATACTAAAAATTTACTTTATGCCTAATCTATTTCCCTATTTTTTTCCCTTCAGATTTTAAGGTGAAATATCTAATTCTTGACAGTTTTTATGAAACTCACCCTTACAATGGAGTTCTATGGGGCAAGTGCACACTAAATCAGTCTCAAGGGACCTTTTATTCATTCATGAACACATCTGATGGCTTGCGTTGTCATATATTACAAGTTTAGGCTTGTACGCCGAAGCACACTTCAAACAGGCTGCGATGTACAGTAGATTCTTCAGACTCTCGGAACATCAATAAACCAAAGATGGGTCACAGATAGCAAATAAACTTCCCACAGTGAGCCCTATCCAACCCCACCCACATACACACAACATCTAAACCACTCTAGATTTGCCCAAACGCACTGCCATCTATTAGAGGGGGCGTCGAGAAAGCTTTATTACACAAACTAATACAGACACACATTGTGTTTGATTCCTCCCACACAACTTTCTACCAACTGGCTCTTGAGGACACCTGGGTGAAGATGAATATGCGTACGTGCAACTGAAAGTCTGAAGAGACGTCTCTCTTACACCCTAATCGCTTCATCTGTCCCATTTGTGGAGGATGTGGGAGAAGGAGAGAGCGTAGCACTTACCGGGTGTCTACCCTGCGGGTACATGGTCACCGGAGGGATGGCGGCTTTCGGTTTGATGGCCAACGAGCTGACCCTCTGCACTCCTGCGTCCCCCCTCCACCAGGGGACAGAGCCCCGGATCGAGCTCTGGAACCCGGCTCTGCTCTTTCCGAGCTGCAGAAAGCTGTCAGAGCATACGATGAGGGGGTCTTCCAAAAACAGATCCCCTTACTCACACTTTCCCCCCCAGAATTCCCTGACGTCCCACTCCGTTACTGTCCGGCTCTCAGTCCCAAGGATCAGGAGAGCGAGAGGAGCAGGGAATTCCGAAGAATCACGTCCAGCTGTCCCCGTTCTCGTCCTTCTGCAAATGTCCCCAACAAGCTACAAAAACAAACACGTATCTCCATTCGGGTCTTCCAACCTTGTAACAGTACCTCAAAACTACAGGGCTTCTTTGCTGAGGTCTAAAAAGGCAAGGAGAAAGAGGAACGGGCTTTGTTTTTAATCTAAATCTAGAGAGGAAGAAAAAAAAAAAAAAAACACACACAGGAAAGCAGGAAAGAACAGCAGGTCACTGGAAGATCCAGCAGGCTTTTCAGCAGCGAGCCCTAGACTGTAATATATTGTGCCTGTTGGCTTCAACACAAACACGACAGCCTGCTCAAGCTGCACTTAAGGTGGACCGGGTGAGATAGATAGAGGATAGATAGACGGAGACAGAAATAGACACCAATACATGCATACAACCAACGATGCGTGAATTCTTGTTGTCGTTGCATTGAATGGCCGATAGATTCATATCAGCAAACAAGACCTATAGGGAAAAAACATGAATTAGACATCTTAAAAGGCAAACTGAGATATTACACTTATATTTTTTGACTGAAATAAATAGTTCTCTCTCATGTGTCTCTTCTAGATCAGCGCTCAACAAATCTCTCAAACTGTGCTCAGATTTTTTTTAGAGATACTGTTTCTCATCCAGATCTAATTTATGAGCCATGATACCTACATTCATTTATTTACTTTAGAGAATATAATCTTGATTATAAATTAAATTACTATAGTTTAAATGATACAAAATATGACATACACATATAAACTGTAATGCTATATTACAATACTGATATATTCTCTCATAACACACACACATTCTCTCTGATATATACACTCATAAACCTATGTTATTATTGCATAAAATTATATTACTAATTATACGGATTAAATAATATAAATTTACAAATATATATTCTCTATATATATTGCACACACACACACATATATATATATATATATATATATATATACGGTGCATCTATGCATACTCAATTAATAAAATATTATAAATTGTGTATTTATTTGCAAATTCTTTATATTTAAAAAAGCATTTACTTACATGTTAACTTATTTCCTTACTGTGTGTCAGCAGCTGTCTCAATTTACTTTTCCTAAGGAATTTTGGAAGAAATTTCAGAGACAAAATTCATACTTCAATGAAGCGTAACTGAAATCACAAATAAGTCTCCTGAGCTTTGAAAGAGCAACCTCAGAGCAATTAAATTTGCCTCAGGGGAGAAACAAATCACAAAATAAGGGATGTAGAAAGAGCCAGAGACATGAGGAATGATTCAATTTGCCAGCAATTCCGTGAAAGCACCATGTGTGTCCGACCCCATATTTACCAGTTCGCCTCTGACAGAGGAGCATTTATCTGCCCTTTGAGAAATAAACTGGCAAATTTAGTTGTGATTGCAACACTTACGACCTTGATTTATCCATGTTCGCGTTGCTTGTTTGTGTGTCTGCAAAGACACATCAGCAAATTTGAGCTATTTTAATAACCCAGCCATCCCTATCAGTATCAACCTCATCTCTTCATCATCCCCTTGTTCTCCTCGGCCATATTAGCGTGATCTCAGAGGCGTCCCTTGTTAGTCATCCCTGTCTGCGACACCTCTCCGGTCAGGGATTGCCCTAATCGCAGTTATCTAATTGCGTGGATTAGACAGGTAATTATTCACACGACTCTCTTCCTTTAACCTCTTACTGATACGTGATGAATGAGTACAAACAGACATAATGGAAATGACCGTCAAGACAATAATCTGCCTTGAACTGGTTGGGCTTGGTGGTGTCCAGGTAAGGGGTCAGCAGTTTCGACACAAGATCTGAAATAAGACAACAGGAAAATCAGGGCATGAACTGGATACTTGTTTTTATAACAATAAACTTCAGTTATTCTGACATTTTGACATATTTATCTATCTATCTATCAACACAAATATCATGGTATAAATTCATTAATCCATCAGGATGAACAACTTTTACAGCAATTAATGAAGTTCAGCATCCGATTCACGTTCACATTTGATCCGAATCAGCACTAATGGAGATTCGTTCCCAAATAATGTGACAGAAAGTTGCTTGCGTGTCAATAACTCCTTATGAAAACAATTATGCATTGTACAAAAGACACATTTTATGATTAGCTCTAGTTTAAACTTTTAAAAGCTGATAAAAGATGATGAAGCGTGTATGTTTACCTAAATATAGGCGGGAAAACAACCTAAACGAGGACAGAAATATCACCGGACCCGTTTAATTTTATTAGCTCTACTTATTAATCCCTGTTTTATATATAAAAGACGTTATTTAAACCGCAAAAGAGCAAGTTACACGAGATAAATCAGACCCCTCACCTTTCCCCAGACCACCTTAAAACTCGGCGGCTGTCGGGAACTCTCCAGCGCTTCTCCGATTGGCTCCGGCGACTAATCCGTTCGAACCAATCAAACCGTACAAGTCCCACGTTGGCCCTTGACATCAGAGCCTGCAGCGGTCTAATCTCGGCGTTCGCGGCCGCTGATTGGCTGCGGCCTGTGAGGAGGGCGGGGTGCAGTCTATAGGGATTGTGGGCATTGAAGTTCCAATTATTCCGCACCCCCGCCGCTCCCGCCTCCAGCTGCCAATCACGCCGCATAAACGATCACCTATGACTGCTAATGACAAATGAGCAACGTGTAGCACCTAGTGTTGACTGCCTTGAACAATTAAGTGAAATAAATAAACACTCTCTTTATTTGGTGAGTCATAGTGGCTCTATGATAACCCTGTAAATTAATGAGCAGCTTGCTTATTAAACAGATGAAAATTCTATCATCATTGTTCTGTTTTGCTGTTCCAATCCCCTATGACTTTTTCTTCTGTGGAACACAAAGGGAGTTTTTACTGTCTCATCTTTACTATGGTACCACGGGCCTTTTTTTTGTTTTGCTAGATAGCTTGGCCACCTATTGTCACAGGAAATAATATACATAATTTACCAACCTATGCACTACTAAACTAAAATCACGATTTTTTAAAAAAATAATTTACAATTAGTCATTAATATTAAATTATATTATTGTTAAATTACATATAATATCTATTTAAAAACATAAAACCTTTTAAGAGTGCATGTGTTGCCATGTTGAACATAATCCCCCCACCCCAATTTATTTTATTTTTAATATTTTATTTATTTTTAATATCTATTTAATATTTTATTTAACCTTTAATATTATGTACTAAATATAATAGTTTATATTAAAAAATTTGAATGGATAGTTTACCCCAAAATAAAAATTATATCATCACTTTTAATGTATTTCTTATTACACAAAAGAAGATATTTTGAAGAACGTGGGTGACCAAACAGTTGACGGTAGCTATTGACTTCCACAGAATGGAACACTATGGAAGTCAATGGGTACCGTCAAGCATTTGGTTCCCTACACTCTTCAAAATATCTTATATCGAAAAAAATTCTAAAATTGATTATAAAAAAGCATATACTATTAATAATGCACACACATAGCCATTTTTATATTATTAAATGACTAGCATTTTTACAGTGAGATGTGTGCAGACAAGCATATGTTAGCCTACTGAGCACACGTGTGCACACAATGAAAGAAAAGAGAGACTGCCTTTGTCAGTAAGTATCGATTGCTCTGATAGATGTGGTCTATTCTTTAACTGAACTAAGCTCCGACTGCTAGCGAGCGCATCGGTGTAGGCCTAGGGCCTAGGGCCTCCCATCTCTCCAGTAATTAACTTCAGGCTTCACCTGTTGTGGCAGCTTGAATCAGAGTAGCGTCTCGCACTATCAAACACGACACAGACTTTCCTCAGTCATCTGCTTGTAAGCGTGTCACAAACTACAGATCTTTATCCAAAAATGCTGCTTTGCTTTTATGGTTCACACTCTTTGTTATACATATCACTCTACCACACACAGACAGCAGATCTTTAGCAAACATATGGGTGTGCTAATACATCTGCACTGATACCTGTTGTTAAAGTGCACTTACATTTTACATTGTTTGGCGAATTTTCGCAGGAAATAATATGTAACTGTGACTTTTTAATCGAACAATTCAGACTTTTCTTACTCAGAATTGCAGGATAAGTACAAACTAAGTACAAATTAAAGGACAACTTTGAGTTGTAAACTCAAAATGTGAGAAGAAAAATCAGTGAGGTTTAAATTCGCAATCCACGTGATCAGGAAATCTGCGCAAGATGTTAATTAGCCAAACAGATTTTGCCTAATGTTGTAAGTACTGAAAAATACATTGAGATTGACTTTTAGCATAAACGTCCGCGGTCCAATAAATTTTTCGCAAGAGGTTCGCAACACCACTAATACGTCACAATTAGGCTATTAGGTACTTTGAGCCCCGATTTTGCGAGTTGGAGGTGTGGCTAAAAACTTTACAGACACAATGGCTGTAAAGTCTGTAGTTTGCATTTGCAATTAATAGTGTACAATTACGATAGAATATATAACGATTCAGTCCACTTCAAAAATGGGATAAAATCCTACAATGCAAAAACAAAACTGAATATTTAGTAATCATTTTGTACAAAACTTGTATGGATATGAGCTGCGTTCAAGGGTTTTTTTTTTTAAGATATTTTATTTTTATATCATGATGATCATCATAGTCCCAAAACAAATCGCTAGCTAACACAAGTCACCGTTTGAGGTGCGAGCTTTTCTCCACGTGTGCATCCAAAGGCAGCGTCTTCCTTTTTTGAGTCTAAGACCCCGCCTCTTAGGCTTAATTCACACTGCAGGCTGAAGTGACCCAAATTGGATTTTTTTGCCCAAATGTGACCCATATCTGATTTTCTTCTGACAGTCTAAACAGCACAAATCCGATTTTTTCAAATCAGGCCCATGGGCCACTTTCATATGTGGTCCTAAATGGGATACATATCCGATTTTCTGCAATGCGACTTCAGTCTGAACGGCTGTGTCGCATTTTATGCGAATTTTCTGTCTTTCAAATGCGACAGACGTCACAATTTTGCGCCGGAGGAGGTGGGAAGATTAAAATCACAACGTGGAAGGATAATTAAAAAATCACTAAACGCACGCTAAGCTGAGCATTTTTATTTCTGCAAACACAGTGCGCTGCGTCTGACGTCACGTCATCTTTTGTGCATGCAGGTCACTTCAGGGCTGTATAGGGTTCAGCAAAAAAATCCGATCTGAGCATTAAGACCTGCAGTGTGAACTAAGCCATTCACATGCTTCAACCTCACAGGTGAGTGATGTCATCTATGTTCCTACTTTGTGTTAGTCAGTACTATCCCTGCCTAAATACCTAACAGTATCAAACAAAATCAAGCATAGCGTTAGTTCTGGCATGACTCTCAGCTGATCCACATTTATGTATATGCCACATCTATCTAAGCAACCATATATAAGGTCCTTCAGTATTATCACCAGCTTTTGTGTTGCTCAGTAGCTATTTCAATTCAATTCAAGTTTATTTAACGATATGAATCGTTGCAAAGCAGCTTTAGCTATTTGCC
Source organism: Enteromius mattozi (assembly GCA_032359235.1). Classification (NCBI taxonomy): domain Eukaryota; kingdom Metazoa; phylum Chordata; class Actinopteri; order Cypriniformes; family Cyprinidae; genus Enteromius; species Enteromius mattozi. The sequence continues at coordinate 8,518,943 of JAUMHE010000079.1, forward strand.
CTCCTCCATCCCCAGCTCCTCCTTTTGTTCAGTCAGGATTCAGCCTTCTGATTCCCTTTGAATCAGACTGATTTCTAAAATGTTTACATTTATTTTTTTTACATTATTGATATCTGCAATACAGTTATTGCTAATTTATGCTAATTGTCAGCGGTCCTGAAGTGATCCAATATCATAATTACGACTTCCCAAGTAGAACTAAAACGCACTACATGCAGTGATCTCTTCAACTTGCTCTTGCATAACCTTGCTGTTACAGGAAGTAGAGGACGGGCGGCATAAATTATGACCGATCTTTTGCTGTCCTAAAGTGTGATGGATCTGAGTAGGAGATTTTGACATTGTGAGACCTATTTGCATATTCTGTCATGTTTGAGACTACAAATGATAGTGAACGGACATCAATATGTATTAATGTGTATTAAAATCAACATAAAATGACATTCCCAACCTTAATATGATGTATACATGAGTACAGATTTAATGAGAGGAAAAAGGCTGGGAGTTTATTAAATGGGAAATTGATTGGACCGCAAACTCAGTTTCATCAATGTATTTACAACATTAAGTACTGCTAATTAACATAAACCAATAGCCTGTGTGGCCTAGGTGACATCATCAGAAAAGGAAAGTTGTTTAAAGACAGAGCAGGTTATTACATTTTGAAGGAAAGAAAACATTATTGACAATAACATGCTCAATAAAACTAGTAAATGGATTCCATTTTAATTTCACGTGACCGAATACACACTGTTGCTGAATGAAGGTGTCAAGAGATACACAATCTCTTTCCAATTTCTCATCTCTCTTTCTTTTTGGCTTGCTCTGGCGCATTATGTAAGTGTAAAATGCACAGGCGGAGGTTCTTGTGACCAGATGTAGTGTGTGTGAGAGAATGGAAAGGGCTCATGAAGGAAAACAGGGTTAGTGAAATAATCAACAGAATGAGAGAAAGGAAAGAAAGATGAAGAGAGAAAGTGTACGCGCTCCGCCTGAGGGCCAGACAGTGCGAGTAAACACAGAAAAATTCCAGATACCGTGTTTTGAGAACCCAGAGGGAATTTTGTGGTTTAAATGGCCTAAAAAACAGCTCGGCTTAAACTCATAGGGGAAGTGAATTAACAGGCAGAGAAGAGGATTTATGAGATTTATTATAGCCACATGTTTCAGTCTGAGGACACGACACAGCATGAAGCAAACAAAGGCAACACACACAAGTTGCGGACACGACCACAATCAATCCAGATTCGAAATTTGCTCTTCAATAACAGCACGTACAGGACGTACCCCGGTAATGCACCGTAGTAAAACAAAAGGTCGTTTTAACTAACGCTTGCAGTCTCAGTCGCTTCGCGCCAGCATTCGCTCTCCTCCAGGATTTGAACATAATCAGTTACATCCTAAAATTGTAGCAGATGTATCTAGCCCTCATGGCCTCAGAATTCATAACCCTAATTTTTTCCATTAGTGGGTCAATGTGGCGGGAAGCAGCTCCAGTCTTTTATTTAGGGCATGTTTTACCTTCCCATGATCCCCTCTGAGATCCAGCCTGGAATTGGGAGAAAGTGAAAAATGTGTTATATTTTTACAGATATATTTATAAAGGCTAAAACATTTAAGGAGACCTATGAAATTTCACAGAGGGTAAAATCACTGTGGTATGCCTACAACGTGGCTGAATATATTTGGTTGGATTTCTGTAGATTTGGTGGAATTTTATGTTTATGTCATGTTTGTGAGTATAACACGAAATCAAGATATGGCTACTCATTATACAAAAACAACTCTGCATGCAAGTTGTATTTTTATGTTTCAACTGAATGGTGATAAAGAGAACAGAGTTATCACTTTGTACTTGATTCAGCTAAAACATGGTCCGTTTCGAAGTAAATTAAGTTAAACTGTTGTTGGTTCTTATCGCATCATTGACATTTTTGCATATTTGAGGTGCCATATTAGAAAGTATGCAAACGCAAACTTTAAGAGCTAAGAGAGGTTTTTTTTGTAATTGAGTGAAGATTTTGATCAAACAATGACTGGTTACACTTCATTTTGATAGTCCACTTTCTACAAACTATACGTAACTTTGTAACTACATGTCAACTACATTTCAACATGTTCTCATAAATTTGCAATTACATGTCTACTAACTCTCAGAGTAGACTGTTTGGTTTAGGGTTAGTAGAATAAGTTGACATACTTGCAAAGTTTCTGATAGTCAGTTAATGTTAATGGTTGTGAATCCATCAAAACAAAGTGTTAAGATATTAAGCAGTCAGTCTACTAATACTCTAATGACTGCTAGTTGACATGTAGTTGCAAAGTTACTTCCTGTTAGTAGAATGTCTAAAGCGGACTATCGAAATAAAATGTTACCCAGTGACTTAAATGTGCAGTATGTAATATTGATAGTGGTTTTAGTGGGTACTGCAGTCCAAATTCAAAAAATTGTAGAGAGTTGTTTTGGGAGTTGTCGATGCTCACGCAGGTTGGGCATCACAGTTTAGTATAGACACTGGAGCCGCCATCTCCTTACAGCAGATCTCAGTAAGCAACGGAGGAATTCCTGGCACTGACGCTACGTTCTTCACAAAATATATATCGTAATAGCTGTCCAAACAGGTTGCGATCTTGTTTTGTATCTTAAATTTGGTGTTAAAAAAGGAAAATGTAAATGCTAAGCAAACCAGGACTAAATGTATCATTTTCTATTTTGGCCCAGACCAAGACAACCATGTGAACACATTGACATACGAATTTGGAAAAACGACCGAATTTTACTTTCAGCTGAAGTATTTATTCCTTTCAAGAGGTTTTACAGTAATGTAGTGTTTGTTGTTGTTGTTTTTGAAAGCATAATTGGACAAGGAAAGGATCTTGGAAATAAATGAGATGAAAGTTCTCTCTCTATGCGCAGCTGCAGAGGGGTCTGGCCAGTTGGCACGGTGCCCGGCACATGTCATGCCAATTAAGTTCATCAGCTAAAAGTCTTCCATCTGGGAATGCCGCCTGTTACAGACAACATTAGCCCTTCTCTGATGTGTCCCGGAAAAAAACACCGTATAGAAAAAGCATATTCCAATTTCTTTTTGGCCCTCGCTTTTTCTCCTTTCTTATCGACCTTCATCGTTTCTTTCTTTTTCAAGTGATTTACTTTTCTTTTGGTTTGATTCCACCATTAACCTTTATTGTTTAAAACAGTGCTGGATTACATAAAAATAGCTTGTGAGTGTGTTCAATGGGCTATTACAGATCACAATCCAGCTAAATAACTCCATCTGGTGGGAGCCTTGCATTAAAGAGGCGAATCAAAATTACAAGAGCGTTCGACATCAGCCATTTAACGCACATTGTGAGGAAACTAAAGCATGAATGTACTATACTACTGTGCAGCTGTAAAATAAAATTTCAGATGATAATGTTTCCTTAGTGTGGCAATTCAGTCGATGAACACTTGAAAAGATGGTGGCCACTTTTGGGAATTCAGTCCAGAGTAACCAAGTGACTGAGTTAGCGATGAGTAAGTGAGATGGAAAGTTTTAACTAATTAGGAAATTAGCACATTCATATTGACAGTGAACTGGATGAAAATTAATGTAGGCTTCTCTAGTACTGTAGTGCAACAAAGTGAAAAAGACTATCAATGCAGTAAAGATATTTTTCAAGTCTCTTTTCATCTGTCCCCCCTCATCTCTCCATTTTTGTGACTTAAACACCCTTTCATGCCAGTGACCTGTTCTCCGCTAGGCCCTTGAGGGCCTTCTGTTTCAGCTATTCACACTAAATATTGTATGTAGAGAAACTTTGAGCATAGGATTATGAAGCACATTTGATATTCGGACAGCTTGAGACGTCTGTTGCAAACACCCACAAGCTGCACTGTTGATCATGTGTGTCGCTTATACACTCTCACGCACGCTCATACCTGAGTGTCAGGTAAGGAAATATCAAACGGTAAAAAAATAACCTCGGGGCACTGCCTTTGACTGACTGCTATTCTGAAATATGAAGGAGTGGAAACTTCAAGTCGAGCTGCAAAAATACTAGATGCAATTTCAGAGGAAATATTTTATTTTCAAGTAATTTCCCCTGAGATTCATGAATGTAACCGTGACTGTATATAATTACCGTTGCTGGGATTTAAAGCACACAAATAAACAGTATGGCTTTGTATTAAAGTCAACATGAAATCAAAAAGGATTTGCTTTCATTAAGCTGAAATGCATGCATTTTCTGCTTCACCTTTAATATAGGTCTCATTCTAAGTAAATAATTAATGCATGTAAAATAAATTTGACTTTATAATTTTTAATAAAAATACAACTATAAAACAGTTTGCCTTGATATCGCTTAATCTTGACAAACTACACATCATTACAAAATGCCAAAGTCTTGTGATTCTTCAATACTTCATGGTGTGTCCAAACACAAAGTAAACCCAGATAGCAAGAACGTTTGGCCCAAATGTGGTTGATAGCTGTCACACTTGGCCTAGGTAAGGCATGGCTGAGCACATATGGGCCAAACTCTCACCAATTCTTTTCATTAAAAAAAATTAACAAAATTCTAACCTATCATTGAAGTAAAACAATTGAAAATGGGGAGAAAAACTCATGATGAAATAAATGTTTTTCT
>JAUMHE010000079.1:8523677-8535295 GCA_032359235.1 Enteromius mattozi
GAATGGGAATATACTTCAGAGATATTTTACTCATAAAAAATTCTAGGGGTGCCAATAATTGTGGCCAAAAAGTATTGCAGAAAAACATTTATTTCACAATGAGATTTTCTCCCCTATTTTAATTCAATGATTGGCTACAATTTTGTGAATTTTTTGAATGAAAGATCGAAAGGATAAACAATGCAGATTTATTTTAACAGCCACCTTTACTCAGATTTACCAAGGGTGCCAATATTAGTGGAGGGCACTGTATATCGCACGTTCGCGGCAATCACGTCTTTGCATTGACGTTGTATGCAATGTACTCGTGCGAATAATTAAATTCGCTTTTGGTGTGCACACAAGTTCATGCCCAGTGATACAATTTCTTGTTTTATGATTTTTCCTGGATGTTTATGCACATTGGTTGCACCACACAACTGATTAAGCAGATAATTTTTTCAAAGATTTATAATATTTAATACTCACCCACACTTCGTATACATCAAAGACATCACAGGTGGCTAGTGAGCATGATTCAGTTTTTCCCCACTGCAGTACATGGTGTCTATATGGCTTTATGTAAAGTGTACAAAGCCACATGAGCAGAATCCTTCAACTTGGCCAAGCACTGGCTTCACACACATTCCCACTCCAGGCTGCCTGTGACTGTGACACAACCGCTCCAGCAGCGTAAACAGACCACACAATGACCACATGCCATTCACTCAGCCACTGCTGTTTGACGGCAGCCAAAAGTACAACCTCGTGGGAAAGCGTCTGGACAAAAAGGCAGGGTTGAGGCATCCACTAAGGACTCATTCAGTCATGTAAGCCCCTCCCACCATCATTACGCCCTACACGAGCCAAACATTTTTACATCGTAAAAGTTACTTTAACTTATAATTTTCACTTAAATACCTAGTGTGGTTGCAGGGGATGGTGTGTATCGTGGTGGTGCGGCATTCAGAATTGAAAATGGCTTTTAAATTGCAATTCAGAGAAAGTGACAGAAAAGGTGTAAGAACAGGAACAGAGAGGAGAGGTGAGAAAGTTGAAAAGTTGAAGCAGAGTCAGACAGAGGCAGATGGAAAGAACAATATGGGAAAGAGTGACAGATCAGGAGAGGATGGGATGGAAGGATTGACAGCGAACGGCTGAGGGAGAAGGGCAAAAGGGCAGTTTTTTTGCTGGTAGCCTGAGGTGTTTTCCTACTTCAGACGCCTGATGGATGGAGGAGGCGGTAAACGAATGAATAAAGAATGAGAGTTTCAGATGAAAGCGCTCTCCAGGAATAACAGATTCTCCTCCGTCAACACATCCAAGACAGAGATAGAGACTGAGGAGAGAAAGCTCGCTAACTGAAGTTTCTGCTACTAACTGATCTAATATTTAGGTAAGAGTTCATCCTGAAATGAAAATTCAACTACCAACTAACTAGCTAACCAAACTAAATCTATTAATCTAGGATTACTATTAGTAAACGGCATAAAAGTAGTCTAATGAACCAAAACTAATTAACTAGATAACTTCTACCCACCCAAGACAAGGGTAGTAAATTTCCTAAAAGACTTCATAAAAGTAGTCCAACTAACTACATCTATATAAGGCAAGGGGCAGTAAAGATCACATAAAAGTAATTATCTTCCAACTAACTAACTGACCAAGCAAAATCTAAACTTCCATCCTGATAAATGGCAGATGAACTCCTAAAAGAATATAAAAGTAGTCCAACTAACTAACTAACCAACTGACTATACAGTATATCCACTCAGGATGAGACTATCAAGCTTTTATTGGGACAGAAAAGTATCATCAGGTCAACTAAGCAATTAACCAGCTAACTACACACATCCATGAAGAGGGGTAGTAAAGTCCCTACATGACAGAAACGTATAAAAAGTAACTGTCAGAAAAATACTACTATGCATTTATCCAAATAAAGTCTCTGAAATTATGAAATCTGAGGTCTAATGTTGTTTGAACTTTATAAGAAGAACAGGGCTATACTGGGAAAATTATAATTATATTATCATTACATCATCATATTATATATTATGTCATGCCTTACCTTGAAATACTTCTATATGAAAAATGACTGTGTACCTCTAAATATGCATCTTACAAAAACCAAGCCTAAAATAGAATTTACTTTTCTGGTGCATTGTGGGAAAGATGTGTGCAACCAGGAATTCATTTGATTCCAGCCCAGTATATTTTAAGGTCTCTCTGCTCTTTGCAGCTTGATCCTATTGTTTAGAGGAGTTTTTTTCCTGAGATAAATGCTCTCAAATCTCAGAGCTGTCGGACAAGTAGTGCTTTCTATTTACAGGAGAGGTAGAATGAGAAAAGGAGGAGTTTATTATGGATGAGAAAAGAGGCAGATTAGAAAAACAGTCTGACAGTCCTTCTCTCCCATGGTTCAATTCTGCAAGCACTGAGTCGACGGAGAAAAAGAGAGAGAGAGAGAGAGAGAGAGAATCATAGGACAAGAGGGTAAAAAAAGAAAAATGAAGATTAAGATGAGTGCTCTGGCCATTGCCGGGAAGAAAGAAGGGATGAAAAAAAGATAGACAGAGGGGAAAAAAGAACAATGTGACGATGAGTCTGGTGTAAGCCTGAAGGAACAGAACAAAGAGAACGAGACTGATGGAGAAAGACAGAATGAGAGAGAGAAGGATTGACAGGCCGCATGAATAAACCAGAACAGAACTGAACTGAATGTGTCTCCATTATCAAGCAGTAAGACATACAGAGAGAGAGAGAGAGAGAGTGTGAGTCAATCATGATTAATCAACAGCCTCTCGTCTTTTAATAATCACCCTTCCGCCCATCTCTCTTTCCATTCTTGACACAGGAAACTGGCCGACATCAGCAGAAAGTCACTACACAGATGAAGCACATAAAACAGCGCAAGAAGAACCTGTCCATGTCCTCCTACAAAAACAAATTAGATAAGGTAAGAAAGTTTTTATAATTAAAAAAAAATAAATAAAGTATTTTTGAGTTCATTAACACTGTAGTGTGCAATTTGATTTGTTCTCTTAAGATTTAAGATAAATCTCCATTAACACACACACACACAGCATACTTATCAGGGGTATTATAAAAATAAAACTGAAACTAAGATTAAATTAATTAAAATTACTGTAAATTAAATATAAATAAACTAAAAAAAAAATACTTAATGTACTACAATAACTAAAACTGAAATAATAAATGAATATATATAAACAAAAACTACCAAAAATGACAAAAACATGCAACAGTAAAATGTTACAATAAAAATGGAAAACAAAAAATCAGATTCAGTATCATTACTAAAAATTATAATTGTATCCCAATGACACTTAACATAATATAAATATGCAGTTGTATATTACTTTATTATATATTATTAAAAACACTTTAAATATGTATACAGTGTATTTAATAATCATTAAAAATTAGAATAACCGCCATAATTAGAATTACACTCAAAGAAAATAAAAACACCACAACAGCATGTACAGGTGCATTAAACATTTTAATTAAAATTACATTTTCAAACTCCACTACACACACACACACACACACGTGTGTGAGTGTGTGTGTATATATTAAAAAAAATATTACTGTTGCATTATGGTATAGGAAAACATAGGAAACATATTGACTTTTAACAATTTTTCCACAAAAAGCTCCTAGTTACGGCTATAGGGCAGTTCTTAAGTTTATAAATGACGATTAAGGGATCTAAAATATGATCACGCAGAATAAGACATTACCTAAACGTAACATCTACCTTACTAACTATTAATAAGCATCAAATTAGCAGTTTACTAAGAAAAAAGACAGTGAGAATTGGACCTTAAAATAAAGTGTGTCAGAATGTTTATGTTTATATATATATGAATGTTTTTGAATGACTTTTGTTTGATTGCTCTTTGAATTGGGGGTAAATGTAACCTGGACATGGAACCAGTCTCAGTGAGATTCACCCGTATGCTTGCAACTATTTTATATCGTGATCCGTTTTAATCTTTAAAGCTGGCTTGATCTCATTCCGCTCTGTAAATTGATCACAACAGCTTTTAAGCATTAAACCATTGTGCTAAACGCGAGAAAGTGAAGCGAAATAAACAAAACCCTGCCTTTCTGACAGCCTTCTGACAGAAAATAGGGCACTTTCATATTTATTTAAGCGCTGGGCTCAGATCCAGAGAAATCCTGTGAGAGTTTGAGACAGAAAGAGAGCGAGAATGAGAGAGAGAGCTGCCAGGCGCTATGCGGCTTCCCAGCAGCAGCAAACACAGAGACAAGGGCAGACTGTCATTCAAAAACCACAATCACGAGGGAGCGTGTGAGCCTGTGTACCAGAGAGACACCCAAAAAACCCACAGATCACACTGTCACATTTAGATATGACTGAGGCGGCGGCTTATGAAACCAAATCAGGTTGAGCATCTCCGGCACCCTGATTAAAACATCATGATGTCTGGAACACACAAATAAACAGGATTCCTAACAGGACACAAAACAATCCATCTGTTTCTGTAAATGAAACTGTAGATGGACGTGGAAGAAAAGACTGTTATTTTTTAATGAAGATAATCCAGAGGGGATTTCCTCTGAAGTGTTAAATGTCAACCATTTCATCTAGTGGATGTTACTTCAGTGAAACATCTGGTTATAGCTATCTCTCAGAGATGCTGATCAGTGATAGAATGACCCGACTGACAGTTCAATCCTTATTTATGGTAAAACAATTATGATACAAAACATTTAAACTCCTTTAAACTTGATGAATGTACTGTTTTGAAATGGGAAACCAATTGCATTTCATGTTTATTTTAAGCATATGTTATTTCTTTTCTAATTTAGTCTCATTGTTTTTCTAATATTTTATTTCTTTATGTATATGTATATGTATATGTATATACATATATATATATATTATGGATGTATCAAAACTTTACGTAGAAAAATACTAAACAGATTCCAAACATTGTCAGAAAAATATTACTTCATAACTGCAATGTCAATTCCCACAAGCATACAAACAAGAAAATAAAACCACTGACATGTCCAACATTGATTTGATTGATTTTATTTGTAAGGCACCAGAAGCATTTCCTTACTGCAGAAATTTCCATTTATGTATAGTAAATGTTTATGTACTTTGTCTGTTTTAATATGGAATGAAGCTATTTTATAACACAATTATTTTTGCACTGTAGGTTGTACAATATACATAAAATTAGGAGCTGAAAAACAAACAAAAAGACTTTTATAGCACAGAATGCTTACAATGCTTTGAAACAAATGGCAAAAGGCAAGCAATGAATTCTGGGAGGAGACGGCTGTCAGGGGCTTAAGAAAGAAAGGAAGGGTCGACAACCTGTTCTCGAGTGCCTCATGAGTTAAGGGTCCTCTAAAACACAGACGTATCATTCAAGACTGACACAGAAGCATCCATTTGCACGTAAAGCTTTAGGTCTATGTATAACGTATACACTGTGGCCCACCTTTAGAGCAAAACACGTTTGGCTAGATCTGATTCTGAACTCTTAACGCTTACGCAGCGACCACTACATTTTTGTCCTTGCTTTACAATGAAAAACGCCAACCGAATAGATTTGAGCCCATGTAGCAAACCAACGAGGATAAATCCTGGCACTTCTTTCATAAATACACCGGCAGAATCAAACAAAAAAAAAAGTTTTCCAACTAAAAACAAGCCGATTTGTTTTGAAAGCACTACGATATCATCAGGTGGCCTTTCTCTGACATTTCTCATGTTGGCACGTTTTTTATTTTAACATTAAGACACATTAGGAAGCAGCTTCACTCCTGAATGCGATACGGTTTAGCTGTGTCTACATTATAGGTGTCCATCAGAGCAAATTCTAAACTAAAGCATCCACAAAAATCACGAGCACAGACCTGAAAGAAAAACAAACAAAAAAAAAGTGTGAAAAGTCTGGTTTGTATTTTCAGACCGAGAGGATAAAATATGAAGTGTACTTTGGCATGAAAACGCGATAACCTATGACTAGAATACTGCTATAGCTGCAAGTTACGAAAAACAAAACAAAACAAAACAAAAAAAAAAAACCTTTGCACTTTTTCTTGATGCGTTAGACAAATTATTTATTTAGGGTGGGTCAAAAGAAGCATGTTTTATACATGTTTGCAAAAAAACCAATAGTGACCCTGAGGGTGGACTTGCTATGGACTTACTGCCCCCTCTTGGTGGAAACACGTACTACATGACACTAGGAGACTCGATATTCAAAACTGCACATCTTAGCTTCAAGTACCACTTAAGGTAACGTATTGTGCTAAAAATGTTGTTATAAATCTCACTAATGATTTCACAAACTTCCTGTTTCTGTAGTGCTATCAAAACAACGGATAAAAAGGTTTAAAGAAGGTGCTTCTCATTTCTCAAATACTTTATTCTCACAACTTACCTTCTAAGGAAAACCATATGACTCTCACCATGTAGACGATCGACGTTACTATAAAAAAAGACTGAAAAAATCTTTTAAACAGCGTTCCTTTTCACTTGGTGAGCAGGTTAGCTAACTTCTCAGAGGATTCATCTAATATTCTCTGTCTAAGACAGCACAACAGCTTCCAAACACATTAGAAATCAGGCAGACGGGTAGATAGATATACAGTACGCTGAAGGGCCTAGTACAAATGTTCTTTCTTCTTTCACTACTACTTATCAAGCAGTTAAAATGGATAGTTCACTCTAAAATGGATAATCTGTCAGTATTTACTCACCCTCATGTCCTTCCAAACCTGTATGACTTACTTTTTTATGTGAAACACAAAAGGAGATATCTTGAGGAATGTACAAGCTGCTCTTTTCCATACAATGAAAGTGAATGGTGAAGACAGCTATCAAGAAAAAGTAAAAGCAAAATATTTTTTTTTTTTCTTACACAAACAGCTTCAGAACACTTAGAATAATACATTATGACATATTGATTAGTTTTGTGAGGCTATTTTTGGTATTTTTTGTTTTTTTGACTGCTTTGGACCCCATTCATCTTTTTATTGTATGGAAACGAGCAGCATGAACATTCTTTAAAATGTCCACACAAGAAATTAAATTAGGTTTGGACTGACATGAAGATCATTTACTCACCCTCATGTCCTTCCAAACCTGTATGACTTTCTTGTGTGAAACACAAAAGAAAATATTTTGAGGAATGTCCAAGCTGCTCTTTTCCATACAGTCAAAGTGAATGGTGAAGATGGCTATCAAGAAAAAAATTTAAAGCAAAAGCAATAGTTTTTCACAGAAACAGCTTCAGAACACTTGGAATATGGATTAGTTCACTTTTGTTCTTGACTGCTTTGGACCCAATTCACCTTTTATTGTATGGAAATGAGCAGCATAAACATTCTTCAAAACGTCTCTTTTTGGGTTCCACACAAGAAATTGCATTAGGTTTGGACTGATATAAAGATGATTTACTCACCCTCATGTCCTTCCAAACCCGTATGACTTAATTCCTTACGTGAAACACAAAGGTCTCTCCATTTTAACTATTTTGAGAAATGTCCAAGCTGCTCTTTTCCATACAATGACAGTGAATGATGACCCAAGCTATCAAGCAAAAAAAAATCAAGCACAAACAGCTTCAGAACACATGGAATATAATACATGAGGGCACATGGATTAGACTTTTATTCTTGTTCTTGACTGCTTTGGACCCCATTCCCTTTTTATTTGTTTGGAAATGAGCAGCATTAACGTTCTTCAAAACGTTTCTTTTTGTTTTCCACACAAGAAATTAAGTCAAACAGGTTTGGGCTGACAAAAATCATTTACTCTCCCTAAGGTAATTCAAAACCCTTGTGACTTTCAACTTTCTTCTTTTCCATACAATGAAAGTGAATGGTGACCACAGCTATCAATCCAAATTTCTAGTAAATAATAATTCAAATCTCTTGTTTTTCACACAAACAGATTCAGAACACATTTTAAATATAGTACATGAGGGCATACGGATTAGTTTTGTGAGGCTTTTAATGTTAATTTTTGTTCTTGTCTGCTTTGAACCCCATTCACATTCTATTGTATGGATATGAGCAGCATGAACACTCTTCAAAACGTCTCTTTTTGTGTTCCACACAAGAAATTAAGTCAAACAGGTCTGGACTGACATGCAGATCATTTAATCACCCTACGGTAATTTTAAACCCTTTCAAGCTTCTGCTTTTCCATATAATGAAAGTGAACGCTGACCACATCTATCAAGCAAAATTTCCAGTGATTAATGATTTAAATTTGTCTTTTAATGTCTCTTTCTTTCACAAATGGCTTCAGGACATTTGAAATGTAACACATGAATCATATGGACTAGTTTTTAATTATCTGTCCTTTTTGATGACGTTAAACTAAATTAGCCCATATGACTGTTTATTAATGTACTGTTTTCCAAGTGTTAAGAAATTGAAGTTACTTATAATAAAAGTGAATGGTTACAACAGCCGTCAAGCTAAATTTTTTATATGGAAAAGAGCAGCATGCACCTTCTTCAAAATATCTCCTTTTGCATTCCACAGAAGAATTTAAGTTGAACGGCTTTGGGACGACATAAAAACTGTAACAAATCCTCATTTTAACTTGAACTGTCCCTTTAAGGTAGGATAGATGCAACAGCCGTGCTTTCGAACAATAACACTGATCCTTTAAACTCTAAATGGATTAGTTTTTAGATTCAAAGTTGCTTTTAGTCTCAGAGTTACTGCCTGGGGCCAAAGTGCTTTTGACTCCGTTATTGTAGATTGTAGCTTTAAAAGGTGAAAGATTTTAAAAGGAAGAGAGCGAGTGGGGGGGAAAAAAAACAAAGAGGAATTATTACTGAAGGGTCGATGGTCCATTAACGGTCGCACCATTTTGTAGACCATTTCCACAACGAGCATAAGAAATATACAATATATATATAGATATATACATACACGCAGGCAAGAAATAGTGTAAATAAAATCAAATCAAGCATCCGTAACACAATAAAAAGGTGGATTGGTATAAATACATATAGAGAGCTGGTGGAATGAACCAGAACGAATGACATTAGGCTTGAACACAGTAGCAATTTAGAGGGTAGATAGAAAGATGGAAAGAGAGTGGAAACGAAGGAAAATAAAAAGGTGAAAAAACATGGGAACAAGTGCCTCTGCTCTACGTGGAGCTCTGGAGGATGACGGGATGAAGGATGGGGTTTGGCGGTCGACTAGTCGGACTTGTCTCCGTCTTCCTCGCGGTGGCTGTCGGAGGTCTCACGTGTGCTCTTGTCCTCCTTGGCCAGCTGGGCCTGAGAGGCCAGGATGCTGGAGAGGGAGAAGAGGCCAGAGCTGGAGGTGACGGCGGGGAGGCCGGCCGGTTGACTGAGGCCCAGAGGGAGAGGGGTCATAGGCAACGCCAGTCCCTGCAGCTGAGATAGCTGGTGAGCCTGGAGCTGCTGCTGCAAAACACACACCTACTGTGTTGTTACCTACATAATTGATTAGCTCATAGTAACTTTTTGTTACACTTGATTTTAAGGTTCCCTTGTTACAGTGTAATTATACATTTAAGTACTGAGTAATATTAATTAAATACATGTACTGGTTAGGGTTTGGGTTAGAGTTGCTTGCATGTAATTATGCATACTTTTTTGTTATTATAATAGTAAGTACATATAACGTGTGTAACAAGGACACCTTAAAATAAAGTGTAAACTTTCTTAGTTTACTTTTTATTAAATTACTATAAAGCATAGTTTAAGCTCTAAAGTATGAACGAATGAAGCTGTAAACTCACAAATTCTAGATTAATGAATCAAAATGTGGGGTCAGTAAGATTTATTTTCTTTATTAAATAAATAATAAATACTCATTTACGATGAGTGAATTAGTTATACAAGTATTAGGTAAATTCAAACTGACAATAAAGACTTTTATATTCCGAAAAGATTTCGATAAAAAAACCCATCTTTGCTATCACAGGAATAAATTACATTTTAAAATATATTAAAACATAAAGCAGCTCGCTATATAACTGACCGAAAACCAGTTTTCTGTTTAGAATTTTTTATTAATATTAATGAACGTATTTATTTATTGGATATTGGTAATTTCTGAATTATATTGGTGCTATTAAAGCTGTTTATTGATAAAAAAGCCATTTTCTGTTGTATTTAATAATATAAAATAATAATAATAATAATGATAATAATATATACATAAAATAATTCCATTGTATGATCTCTCGTGCCCTTATTGTATTGGTAATTAGATTTTATAATTTCTGATATTTCATGGGTAGCATTACTTGTTTTTGCATGGTATTATATTTATTTTGCATTATTTTCAACTGTACAAAGTAGTGCTGTCAACCAATAATCACATTCCCAAATTAAAAGTTTCTGTTTACATAATATGTGTATGTACTGTGTATATTTATTATGTATATATAAAAACATGCATGTACATACTTCAGAAAAATGTTGTTTATATATTGAAAATACATTTACATACAATATAAATGATATGAATACAAATATATACATATATACAAATATATACATGTAAATATTTTCAAAATATGTAATGTATGTGTGTATTTATAGATACACATAATAAATATACACAGTAAACACAATTTAACAATACACAGTAAACAAATTATTTTGGATGCGATTAATGTTTTGACAGCACTAGTACTTTCACAATATAAATATTCAGCTTTTGTCATGTCAATAAAGCATGTTAAATTGAAACTGAAATGTTGACAGAATTAAGTAATTTAGAGCCACATAAATGCACTAATTACCATTAAACAATCCCTACAGTAACAATGCACAAAAAGTATTAATAATGCATTTATAGATAATCAGACTGCCATCATCAACCAATGCAGATGCATTTCCATAAACATAGCCTATTGTATAAACCTGTGTGTGCGCCCACATGAGCCCCCCCCACACACACACACACAGACAGAGAGACAGTTTACCCGTATGATGGAGTTCATCTCTGGTGGGGTGACCTGTTTGGCTCTCTCTATCGCCCCCAGAACCTGCTGCTGGTGCTGAAAAAGACACACACAAAAATCACATCACTTGTTCCCACATTCACATTATGCAAACATAATCATGCATTTACACTATAAATACCTGCCCTCTAAAATAATGTCCTGAACCCATAGATTTAATAGTGAAATCTTCACATTCCCAGCTTGTTCAAATCAGTTATGTATGCATAAATACACAATATCATGAATATAATGACAAATCAGACCAAAAAATGTGAGCGTTAATGCTGTAAACTACATGTTGAGGTAAACGCTGCTATCTCTCTCTGTACCTCTTGAGACAGGTAAGGCAAGACTTGAGCACAGATCCCATTTAATCTCTTCACGATCTCTGCCTGCAGGGAGAAACACACACACACACACACACTTCTGTTCAGTAAATTCTTCCATTTTTAAGTCGTCACAAATCCCTAGCGTTGCTCAGCTGCACAAATTTAAACAGACCTACTTGTCTAAGTACATAACTGGACAACAAATCTAATAATAATAATAATAAATAATACATAAAATATTATATATAGACTGGAATAATATTTTATATATATATATATATATATAT
>JAUMHE010000079.1:8535395-8546386 GCA_032359235.1 Enteromius mattozi
TATTTTATATATATATATATATATATATATATATATATACACACAAACATAGATACATATACACACACACTCTTATAAATTTGAGAAAAAAAATTAAATAAACTAAATATATTTTTAATAAACATTATTTAGTTCATTTATTTCACATATTATCAACAATAAAAAAGGTAAAATATATGAACACAAAGCTCATATCAGGAGAACATGCTTTTTCTGAGTCCTAAAAAATGCCTGCAAGAGCTTGAGGAAAAAAAAAAAATGGAGAGAAACATGCAGTGGGACAAAGAGAGAGGCAACAATAACCCCGTTTCAATAGCCTGCCATGCTGACACTTCATACAGCATGCAGGAGAGAGAGAGAGAAAGAGAGAGAGAGAGAGAGAGAGAGAGAAATGACTGCATACCAAACACTGGCATGCTTTATTCTTTGCATTCATGCCCTGTATTGTGTCTCGCACACACTCTTCCGTGCCTGGCTGACTTTTTAAAAACATATTTCACCTGTGTCACATAAAGGGGCAGGGACTGATGAATTGTGCTCGCGAGACTGGCTGCAGCGGCAATGGTGCGTGCCTAGATTTCCACGTGCAGTCTGTCAGTCTAACTAACTGTCTGCCATATACAGATCACACTGTACACATTACATGGTTATAAACAGCTACACGTATTGGGGAAAGTGAAGCAATTTCAATCACTTCTTCATTCAAATATGCTTATTTTTACTATGTACTATATGTAAATGAAAAGTATATTTGTAACACATATATACATTATATATATATATATATAAATAATTTATTTATAAATTAAAAGCATTGATTGTTTTAATTTATTAAAACATTTTTATAAAGTGATAGCAGGTCAAAAAAATACATATTATATATATATATATATTTTTAATGTGATTAAAAAAATTACATTAAAAATTTCAATAAAATATATATATTTTTTCTTTTTCTTTAATTAAAAAAAAAAAAATCATTATATTTCACTGTTTTGTGTTTTTTGGACTAGTTCCATATTCATTGAAAAGAAAAAAGGCCCAGCAGTCACAGCCTAAAAAGTGTAGTCAAAAAGCTAGCCATGAATACATTTTCATGAATTGTTAAGGCATAGTTTGGTGCCCCGCTGACACTTCTGTGTATAGCCAGTCTCAACTGAAGTGCCAGCATTCAATAACGTTGAGCAAAAGCGATGAAGATGAAAATCAGAGCGTGTAAACTGCCTCTCGGGGATGTGTGTAATTCGTCAGATTAGACCAACTCACCTGCTTGTGCATTTCGATGTTCAGCCCATAGGACATCTCATAGTACTGCAAAAAACAAAAATAAAATACAATAAAGCAAGTCAGACATGAACATGCTGCATCACAGCTCTAATACACAGATCTGAACATCCAGGACCTGAGCGTAACATGTGCGGGCGTACGTGCTAAAGTGTTAGCCTCGCTCATCATCCACACGTCTAGAGCAGCGCAACACAACCTCGGCCGCTAAACAAGAGCAGAGAGCATCAGTGATGGAGCCAGAGCTGGATCAGGGTCGGCTCTGCCAAGCAGCAGTAGGTCCCTAAAGCAATTACCACCCACGCAAAGCGGACGCCCACCCTCCCCATCTTCCAGCGGGTGCGGACAGAGTGGGGGAACCCGATAGGCTATTAGAGGGAGGGAGGGCGCTCTGGCTGATGCGCGTGAGAGCAACGCCGCACAGATTAAATGAGATTAAGCCGCTCGACGGATCAATTAGAGGCAGAATATCAGTCGGCAACACGAAGCCCGGGCCGGAGACAACGAGGTTAGAGAGGGGGGATGGAGGAGAAGAGAGAGCAGAGTATACGGACAAAAGAAAATGAACGGTGGAAAGGTGGAAAAGAAAGGAATGGGGGTGGACAACTAGGGAGGGTAGGAAGTCAAATCATACAAGATGGAGCCAGAATCATCATGGCCAAATTTAAACTGATGGATTTTGATTCAGCTTCTTAAAAAAATGTACTCGCAATCTGAAAAAATAAGTTACGCAGTTACTGAAACTAAAATATTTACTGAAGTGACGTTTATTAAGTAAATTAACACAATTATATTATAATATATTAATATAATAGATATAAGAACTGCACAGATTAAAAAATAAGCAAATAAAAATATAACAATATATTATAATGTCATATTAAATGTATATTATATATAAAGTCATATTATACATATACATATATATATATATATATATATATATATAACTACTTGTAAATAAATCAAATAAAAAATAATAAAATACAGTAAGAGAGCCCCTAAACTGCAATATAACATATTAGACAAACAAAAACTGCTAAGAAAAAAAAAAAAAAATTATATATGCAAATATTTATAATAAATTTAATAATGATCTCACAGATGTTAATAAAAAATTGTAATAAAACTTAAAAAAGCATAACATTTAAAAAACATAAGTTGTAAAATAGAAGTAAATAAATAGAAAAAAAACCAAATGCATATATAATAAAATCCACTAAGCTGTTTGTATAGATTGATAGATAGATAGATAGATAGATAGATAAGAACCACCAATCATGTTTGTAAATAAATAGATCAAATAAATACAATATAATAAAGAACCATGTAATGAAGAAAATAATAAGACTTTAAGAACTGCGACACAGGAACCCCTAAACTGAGAAAAATAAATAATAACTACTAAGTTACAAGAAAGTAAATAAAATAAAACTAAATTAATATAATATAATATAATCGACTCTTTGCAAAGAGCTTGATTGACAGGTGATCTGACCAATCCTAACACTGAATCGACATTTTGTCCGACAAACAAATCAGACAAGAGAGTAGATTAACTTCGGTGGATTTAACCTTGAAAAATGTTGTGTATGGACATCTTTCTGTGGTTCAAATAAAACACGTTATGATGTTCATTCGTGTTTATTTCGTGCTTTAAGTAAATATGAAAAGATGATCGGTTCACGTGTCGATCGCAGAGCCGTTGTTCACTGACGAGTTGTGCAAAATCACGCTGATAATGAAGGTGGATTTGCGCAGCTCGTCAGTGAACAATGGCTTTGCGTAGTAAATGAGGCTCAAAGTGAAATCACGCACCTGATGGAATGAACAGCTGATTACAGAACCGGCTTTATAGACAAGATGCGCATTACATATTGAACGATGATTATCGTGCAGCAATAAATATAATATAATATATTACTAAACTGGAGAAAAAACAAAAAAACAAATACAGGCATAATAAGAATCACAAAGTTGTTTGTAAATAAGCAAATATACTAAAGGACCACCCCATTTTAAGTAAATAAATAACCAGGTAAGTAAAGAAAATATAACTTCCTTTATTAAGTCACTAGAGTACCAAGTGAGCCTAGCTACGCCACTGATGTCCCCTCAAAATACGGAGCATGACGCCTCTGGCTGGACAGGAGGTACAGAATGGTAATAGAGCAGCAGAAAAGACAGTGCAGAGGCAGACAGAGAATAAGACACAATGGAATCGGACAGGTAAGGGCTAGGTTAGTTTCTTGCGGATGTGAATATGTTCCGGCACATCTAGCCTAAGGCACGTCCCCCACTGGAGGAGAGCGCGTTCTGTGCAGACTTACCATGATATAATGACGTTGCATTTCTGACTTCTCACTGGCCAGCTTGTCACATTCGAGCTTCAGACTGGAGAGAGAAAAGAAAGACTGTCAATGAAAAAACACGTAGACACTAGACATATATTATGCAACAGAGGCTGAAGAAGTTCAGAATGCTTCAGACATTTTTTGGGGGATTCTTTACATTCTATTCAGTAATTAGGGAGAGGAATTTAGTGTTAATAATGGCAATAATTTTGCATTGGGCGGCACAGTTTGAAGAAAGTAAAATGGTGGACTCTAGGAAAATGGCAGAAAACGCTTATGGAACTCTTAATCTCTTAATTTTGTGATGAATCAACAGGGGTGTAAAAAGCACTCCCAAAAAACAAACAAACAATTGAGTAAAATATTTGTTGTGAGTAAAGGCCTCGATTAAACTGAAATGACAATTTCGGACAAAATCAGGCCAAAACGAAGTTCGAATCGGCTCACCAAAGCAGACTTATTGAGTTCGTTTTGACTCCTAAACACCTTTGCTTCCATTGGTCCGAGGCGGTTACGCAATCGGTGGGTGTGTTTTGAAACTCCACCTTCTTTGACGCTGAATTTTTTTCCCCCAGTTCGTGTCTCATTCAGCCGAGGTCAGGCAACGGAGCAACATCTCCAAGTCACTATATACATGCCACAGATGTATCTAAAATTCAGCGAAAGCAATTAGTTCCTACTAAGAAATTACAACGACGTTTGTATCGACAGCCCAGAGTTTTTTTCTCTTGGTAAATTGTTTTAGAGAACATTTAATCACTCAAATGTTTGTGAAATGTTTTAAGAACTGCTAAAATAACAAAATATAATAAAAAGAATAAATCATTTACCTGGAGAAATAAAAATTTGTAGAAAACATTTAATCAATTGTTACGTCCCGTAATACTGTGAGGAAAGGTTTGTTTTCCTATTGGTTTTTGTTCTCACTGCCAGAGTCCGGGATTGGATGACTGCTGGATCGATCACCTATTATCGTGAGGACAACGCCCACTTCTGAACCAATCCTCTACGCCTGCCTGCTTTAAGGATTCGGAAGTGACGCAAGACGGGACAGCGCATTTTTCCTTTGTGGAGAGCTCTCATTTGTTTGTCACGCTGTCCACTGGGTTTTGAATTGTTATTAATGATTGACTTTCATTTCCTTCCTGTTGTATCTCTCTTACTCTGACTCGTTACCCAATTGTGCTGTGATTCGATTTTCGCTCTTTTAAAGAGTTGACAACAGGATTCATCTTTGACTTTGACCTTGAGACAAGGTTAGTATGTCACGTGACCTACACCACGTAGAAATTTGCTTGTATAGAAACATTAGGGTAGGAGTGGGAGCTGTTGATTGTATTTTTGTTTTAGTGAGCGTAGTTAGTTGCCGTTTAGGCCGGAGATTTGTTTTGTTTATTCTTTTCTTTGTTTAGATAGTATTTAATGTGTTGACGTTAGTATTGGTTTTGTTTTACTGATTTCTTTGCCTTCAGCTCTGCTCACGTCTCATACGGTTTGAGTTATTTATTTATTTTTTCTCTTTGTTGTATATATTTTGTACGTATGATCTTCCTGCCTCTTTGAGGTAATGCAAGTAATATTGACCAAACGTTGATTTTGGTGAACATAATTCCTTACTAAAGTTGTGAAAGCATTTCTGGTTTCTGCTTGATTCTTTACTCCACACATAAAAAAGATTAATCGTGATTAATTGCATTCAAAATAAAAGTTTTTGTTTGCATTATATACAGTTTGTTTGTGTACTGTATATATTTATTATGTGTTTATAAATACACACACATGCATGTACATATTTAAGCAAAATATGGTATGTTTATACATTTACAATCTCTGTATATAGTACAGTTTATTAATATAATATATAATTAATATAAATATATACATGGAACTACATGGAAATATTCTCAAAATATATACTGTGTGTGTATTTATACATATATTAACACATATATTATGTAAAGAAAAGCTTTTATTTCGGATGCAATTAATCACGATTAAACGTTTGACAGCACTAACATATATTATTATATTCCAGAGGAAGTGTCAGGACTTGATTTTTATACAACGCCGACTGGAATCGAACCCCAATTTCCTACATTAGCACATGTCTTCAGCATGTGTGTGCAAACCACTAGCCTTTTTAAACCACATAATCTCTTGTTCCCAAAGAAAGCAAAAACTTGATTATGCTTTTTTAGTATATAGGGAAATTCAAAAAGAAATTCCATATGGAAAAAGAGCATCGATTGGGAAAACGACCAGTGAAAATAATCTAATAAAAAAAAAAGTATATATAAAAAAAGTGCCATGACATACTAGAGGTTTTTGTTTTGTCGCCGTATGACAAGCATTCTGTCTCTTCATACCTCTCCAGTCTGCTGCTTCCACTTATCCCAAAAAAGGGAAAAAAAACCTGGGCTGTTATGACTGTGTAACATATATTGGGGGTTGTCATGGTGACCATCCTCCCTGCTGCCAGGCTACCTGTGATTGGCCATGCCAGCCACTGATTGGCCGAGGCCTCCTGAAGGTTCCAAAGATGCTCTCGGAGAAGAAAAAAAAAGACGGCAAAAAAACGACACATTGATGGAGTTTTATTGCTGCTTCTTTCCGCCTCCAAATCGCTCCTGCTGTCATCCTTATTTTGATTTATGTATTCCCTGATCTATTTATGCATTTGTAGAAGGGAGCGACAGCTCAGCGAGGCTCTGGGGACTGCCTGCAGTACATTTCCTTTAAAAGGCTGAACGCAGCACCAAAAAAGCCCTTGTCTTTTGAATCTCAATTGAAGTCAATGGCGGCGAATCCATGCTCTGAATACACACACAGAAAAACGTAGGGCCTATTCTTCTGTGAACCAGGGTTAAATGAGGGTTTGCTCGTTGTCATGGGAATAGGGAGGGAAAGACATGTTGCCTTAAAGACGGGACAGTAGCAGCGTCTTTGTGTCTTTAAAAGAGTCTTCCGTCTCTGTCTCCAGGAGTCACGGCATCAGACGGATCAGATCACAGTAGCTGCTCCGTGTTAATCGGCAAGGGAATGAGGCACCAGGGGAAGCTTGTTAGAAGCTTGTTAGAAAAAAAAATGCCTGCTAATAGTGAGTTTAGTCACACTGGTTTGTAGAGGACCTCCTTAAATGTGGTTCTGAACTTGTATGACAGTCTTTCTTCTGGGAAAATGAAAAATTCACATTTTTGATAATGTGCTGGTCACTCTTTTATAGTGAAGTCAGATTCAAGAGTAAATGACTCTCAAGAACTGGTTCTTTTAAAGGATCACACAAGAAGACTCACAAGTCTAAATCAACCTGATGGCTTACTAAATCACCAGTCATTACTTTCGGATGTGTAACTTTTCTGGTTGCTCTTTTATACTGTAGTTGGATTTAAGAACACATGAGTTTTACTGAACCTCACAAAAAGACTCATGAGTTATTGGAATAAGAATTACTTACTGAATCAGAATAGTAACTAAATTAACATCTAACTCACTCACTGAATCATGAGTCATTATTTTCCGACTCGTAATTAGGGTTGGGTACTGAACTCTTTACTTTTAAGGGTACCGACCGAATTGCGTCAATACTACCGAGTACCAATTTACATTAAATCAATCGGTAACAAATTTCGGTGCCTGAGAACACTTTTGATTGCGTATGTTACACAGAGAAAGAGAGAGACTCTGTGACATGATGTCACCCCTGCAAGTCTTTAAAACACAACACACAGGGCAAACTGAAATCTTCTGAAGTGTGGTTACATTTCTAGGGTCAAATGTTTTCCGCGAAAACTCAGACAGGATGGTGGAGTCCATTTATAAAAACAGATTTACTCGATAGCGCGGAATACCACCGAATTCAATAAAAAGAAGGTCTGTCACTTAATTCGAATCATGATATGAACAAGTATCGTTTGGTTTACTATACAAATACTGACGCACTCGCACTGATTTTCGGCCTCTGCATCTCACTACATGACAGCATGAACACATGAACAATCTCCAGAGATGCTGTGAGTCACTTCAAGAGAATTTTAATGTTTAATTTGAGAAAACTAGCATCATATCATACTGTATACACACAGCAACCTGTCAAAATAAAAGTACGGTTTAACATATAAGAGAAATATATTACTCGTATTGCGTTTGTACAGTATAATGTATGCCTTTACATGTTCCATTTACTGTCAAATTTAAATAAAACAAATGATAAAAATATTTTTTACAACCACATTAACCACTTAATTGTGAAAAATACAATTATTATAACTTTTTAAAGGAATATTTACACTTTTCTCTACAATGTATTCATTTTAACACTAAACCTGTTTGTTTGCCAAAAAATAAAAGGGTTTAATTTTCACTTGAATAAAAATCAATAAATGTTTCAGGTCTTCATTTGATTATCAGAAAAAATAAAACACCTAAGAATTTCTGGAAGAAAAAAAAATTGTAGGGCTCTATTGGTCAAAATTTTGAAATCGAAAGTTTTGGACTTCGATGGACTTTTTCCATCGAAATAAATGTTTTTGTTATTACACAGAGAGTGAAGTACCGAAAAAAGGTACCTAATTATTCTATAGTAAGGGTAAATCCAATAACATTTCATGTGTCCTTTAACCAACCTCCACTACAATACTTTTGTTGTGTTTTGTAATCTGTATTCACATTAGAATCTCTAATGTGACAATTTGACAAATGAGACAAGCCACTCACATCGTGCAGTAAATTTGCTCAAAGGTCGTACATACACACTGAAAACTAACATTGCCATAACGTTTTTTTGCTCCGCCATCAGTGAGCGTGCGCACAGTGTTCCCAGATTGCACAGATTAAGTAAAATACTTGGCATTAAGTTTATCCTTGAAGAAAAGCTCTGTTTTGGGAATAAAGCTCTTCACATCTGGCAACCGCAAGCGTGAACACTAGTGAAGACTTTTTAGCAATGCAACTTAACGCATATGTCATATTAAAAACACTTTTCAGGATAAATTACAAGCCGGACAATATGGTGTTGATCATTTTTAATTAATTGAAAAAGGTGGATATCGCTATTGAGATTACAATAAAATCTTAATCGTGCAGCCCTATATGGGTAAATGCAATACCAACTGCTTTGACAGGGTCACTGAGTGAATTCAAATGAACTTAATCTGTCAGATTTGTGAACAAATCATTCAGACTGTTTTTCCAACCAAATCAACTAATTCACTAAAAAAAAAGATCGGTCTCCAAAAAATCATTGGGTCACAAATCAGACATCGCCATTTTTCACTATTACAAAGAAAAAGTGCAAGGTTATCTTTGAAAAACGACTCAACTTTTTGTCCGTTTCTCGCACAAACCATCACATTCAAGTAGTTCCAAATCTGTATGAATATCTTTGTTCTGACAAACACAAAGGAGGATATTTTGAAAAAACTTTGGGTCTGGGTCAGGCTGTTTTGGGTCACCATTGACTTCCAAAGTATTTTTTTTCTAACTTTCTTTAAAATATCTTGAGGGTGAGTAAATGATGACAGAATTTTCATTTCTGGGTGAACTATTCCTTTACGAAGAGTTTAAATAAACCTATCTGTGTGAGTAAACTATTCATATGAACCAATTTTTTGATGCTTTCAAGTCCTTTTGAATCTTTTGTAAAAGAGCAATCAGCACATTCTTCAAAATATCTCTTTTTGTGTTCCACAGTTATTGTTAATAACCAAAACTTTATAATATTAATTTCATTTACTGAAATGTTTAACCTAAATTTCAGTTTTAAAAGCAACGCTTCAAATTTTTTTTTTTAACAAATCAAAATTCTAAAAATGCAATTAAATCTTGAAATAAAATACAGTAAGCCAAATATAAATAAATAAATAAACAAAAGCACATAATTAATATAACAAACTACAATTAAAATGAAAACTGAAAATATAAAAACAAAAGCTAATGTAATATATTAATTAGTGCTGTAATCGTGATTAATCACATCCAAAATACAAGATTTCTTTTCATAACATAAAAATAAACACATGCATAAAGTACATATTTAAGAAAAATGTTACGTTTATATATGAAACTCATTTATGACAATTTACATGAATATAAATATTTACATGTAAAGTAGTAAATATTTTCAAAATACATGCTGTATGTCTGTGTATTTATAAACACACATAATAAATATGCGCAATACACATAAACTACAAAAACTTTTATTTTGGGTGCGATTAATCGTTTGACAGCACTAATATTAATAAATACCATAACTGTAAATAAACAATACAAAAATACCACTGCCAAAGAAAGAACATTCAAGTTTGGAACAATGAGGGTGAATTAAGTGAACTGTTGCTTTAAGGTACTGAAAGTGTGTGTGTGTGTGTGTGTGTGTGTGTGTGTGTGTATACCTGTGGTATTGTGCTTGAAGGAACTGGAACTCGTCCTTGATGCGGTCGCACGAGTCTGACGTGGTGAACTTCAGCTGCTGCGATGAAGCCTGGAACGAAAGCAATTTACGGCGGTCAGTCGCATTATTCAGAAAACGTGTGTCGCAGCATCAGCTGGGTATCCGGGGGACAGACCAGCGCTGCCTTTCAATGCCAAGACCAGGAAAATCCGGCCAAAACAGATGCGCCTTTCTAAACACAGGGAATTTTGTAATCAAGAGTGAATTCAAGTGTACTGTATAAAAAGCAGCAAATGAAATCTCGAAGGCTTACTGCGACATTCAAAACTCATAATTTAGAAGGCGTCTGTCATGTCTGGAGCGCGACACCACCCGAGGTTTTTGAATTACATGTATTCCGCTTGCAGGTGAGCTTATTTCCCTAGTGTGGGGGCCACACCTGTGGGGAAAATGCAGATGTTATTGGAACTGTTTTGCGCTTTTCAGGGTGGATTTTTCCTAGACTTGGTGATATGTTGGCGGTTTTCCCAATAAGCAACTGCCATATTCGAATTTTGATGAATGCAGGCCTTCCAGCTTTCAATGTAATTCTAGTAATGCTGGAAAAAAAAAAAAAAGATCTCTGCTATTGTCAATGTTTCCAATTCTGACTACTGGAAATGAACATTAGAAATGTGCATTTTGGTGATTTTGACAGTAGAATTGACTTGCGTTTTTGAGTGAGCTTTCACGTTTTTTGAGTAAAATGAACTTGAACCTTTGGTCAGAGCGAGGAGTGAATTAATGAATTAATTCCATTTTAAAAAAACAACAACACTTTTACATTTTTGATACAGACTACATTAATGAGCACATATTATATTATATATTATATATTATATATATACACACATACAGTGAGGTCAATAAGTATTTGATCACCCTGTGATTTTGCAAGTTCTCTTACTTAGAAATCATGGAGG
>JAUMHE010000079.1:8546604-8559891 GCA_032359235.1 Enteromius mattozi
CTCCTGCAGTGTGTGCAAACCTGGTGAAGAACTACAGGAACCGTTTGACCTCTGTAATTGTTAACAAAGGCTTCTGTCCCAAATATTAAAATTTTTTGACTCAAGTGATCAAATACTTATTTGACAAAGTAATTCCCAAATAAATTGTTAAAAAAAAATCATACAATGTGATTTCCGGATTTTTCTTTTTAGATTCTGCCTCTCACAGAGTTTTGCTAGCATATTTAGTATAAAATAATAATAATAATATATAATGCTAAGAATAATATAAAATAATATACTGTAATATAATACATTAATAATATAATATGCTATTAATAATAATATATTAGGACATGTTTAATCCTATAGTCCGATCAATAAAGAGAAGCGAAAAGACACGCAAGAGAGACACAAATTCGGAAACTTGTCATCCATCAGCATACCG
Source organism: Enteromius mattozi (assembly GCA_032359235.1). Taxonomy (NCBI): domain Eukaryota; kingdom Metazoa; phylum Chordata; class Actinopteri; order Cypriniformes; family Cyprinidae; genus Enteromius; species Enteromius mattozi. The sequence goes on from JAUMHE010000079.1 coordinate 8,547,032, forward strand.
AACTTTTTTTTTTTTTTTTTTATTGGGCACTCTGATCTCTTCTGAACAATCGAGCAGCTGATTCATCATGTTATTTTCCAAATTGCCAACTCGTTCTTGACTCCTTTTGAGTGTTTGCGTTTTTCCGTTTCAAAAATCCCAATCCACTCGGCGGGTGAGAGCTCGACAGATGAAATTCTCGATACGAGCGGACCAACCTTTAACACAAACTGTGTACTTAGCCCGAGCGCTCTGTGCTCCGCTGCATATGAAAGAGAGGCTTGTGTCAACAGCGAGCACTTAGTGCCCAAACAGTCAATCTTTTTCAGACGCCGCTAACAGTAGCCCTCACATCTCTGCGTGGCTACGGGAGATACGGTTTCCTTAGGGAATGCCGGGGAACGGGGCCGATTGGGAATGTTTCTGAGCTGACGGCTCTTGGTGGAGCGTCCGGCGACAGGGTGTTACGTACACACAATACTTGCTTTCAGCAGTGGCCATGCTGCACCGTAACGTCATCTGGACTGTTTAAGCAGGCACTGAACACTAAAACTGCAATTAATACGAAGTGTGCTGAAACTGATTTACATATGCTGTGTGAATGAGCAAGTGCTAAAGAAGGGTCGTAAAGAACAGAGAGCAGAATTGACTGTTCACAAAGAGTTTGATTTGACCAATAATAACGATGAATCCGTCATTTTTCCTGACAAACAAATCTGACAGGAGTGTCCCCTGAAGTGCCTTGAAACACGCAGCCTTATTCTATGTGGTGAAGTCATTTCAACTGAAACAGGAAGACAGGGCGGGACATATTGAGCAACCACGCCCCCTTTTTACAATAGCCAATAGCATTTTGTTTATATCTGCTCTGGCCAGAGCCGTTGAGTTCGGTAAAGCTGCATTTGACAGCCACAGACTATTACCCCCCAAGATTCAACATGAAACTCTTACTAACAAAATAGTGATCATAATCATGCTGAGGCTGTGTAGTTTTAAAAGTGTTTAATGCCGACTCGCGCATATGATGCGCTCCGTGCATAATCCGGTCAGATTGTGAAAGTGAAAGCAGACCTAATTTGCCCCAATAAAAAGCATATTTACACTGTCTGAATCGGTCCCTATTGCCTACATTGTGCACTATGTGCCATTCATTGTCCAGATGTACACTGAACAAATGACTGATCTCAGCTGCAGCTTCAGCATCTATTTATAGTGTAGTGGGCAGGCGTTTCAGATTTTAGAGAGCATTTGATTGATCAGAAGATTTGATGAGAAGCTGAAGTAAGAGGTGACGTCAAAAAAAAATCTGTTGATCCGTTTTGGTGGAAGTGACGGAAATGGGAAGTATATCTTCTAAATGCGAATTTTGTCACTGTTTGGAGAACACTTATATATAACCTTAAGATGAAACATATTGATACTAACACCCAAAAAACTTTCATTTTGATTTCAGGGGGACTTTAAAGTTGCTTTGAATAAACACATCACTTAAATGTCAAAGTCAATCGTTTAACCTGGAGTTAAAGGACTGGTTCAAGTGTGCATTGGTGATTTAGATTTTCTAAATGCTTAAAATTATTTTTAAAAGAAGTCAATTATACTAAGTGAAATATATATTCTCTAGCATATAAATAGCTAAATAAATATATTTCTACCATTTTTAATAATAGATTTTTGTTTTCATAATTTTATTTCATTATTTCACTTATTTATTTATTGTATTAGTTTATTTAGGACCAAACAGTTAGTTAGTAATATGTTTATGAATTAATTTAAAGGTCCCATATTATAAAATCTGAAATTTTCTGGCTTTTTTCATGATAAGTGAGGTCTAGGGACTATGTAACTACCATAAAAGTTTAAAACCGTTAGTCCAAAGTAAACTGCACGCAGCCTGTATAAAGTAGCTGTGATTTATCATGTTGTGACTTCCGTAAAAATGTGACATCCAATCTACTCAGTCACCGCCTTCAGTCATCACCCGAGCACCACCCAGGACATTGCTGAGCAACAACAACACGGAAACATGTAGAAAAGGTTAACTTCAACATTATTTCACAAACGACATAGTCATGAAACGCAATAAAACTTTAGACGCGCCCATAACAACAAAAGACAATATTTTACTGTTCCTTTTCTGATAAGAAGTGTGCAAACTCTTTGACGACCGTTTCTGTCCAGTCTGCTCTTTTTAATCGCGTTTCCCTACAGCTGTCGTTGTTTTTTTGTCTGGCAGTGGCATCAGGTATGCGATCATATATATTTGAGACTGGTTTACGTCGATTCTGGTACCCAACATCACAACAAGATGATATTTTAAGCTCCTTACTTAGCCGAATCTGCAGTGGTTTGAATGGGCCGCCTCCTTCAGTGTGACATATTGTGACGTTGTTACATTTGATTGGCCTGGTCGTGCATTACTCAGAAAAAAAACAGGCCAATCAGAAGAGAGGATCATGAATATTAATTAGACAGATCAAAACCGACCTGTTTTTGATACAGCTCCTGAGAAAGTATATTCTTAAGGACATCAACACCTAAAATAAAACTCCAAAAAGGTGTACAATATGGGACCTTTAAACTTAAATTAAATTTAATCTTTAGCAAATAAATACCAAAATAAATCTCTTTCTACCAGATTTGATTAGGCAAATTATTATCTTGACATTTTCTTTTTTTAATTTTGATTTTATTTCATACCTTTCATATTTTAATCATTTCATACTGCAAATTATTATTATTTATTTATTTATTATTATTCATAATTTATTATCATTATTTTATTATATTTTATTTAGGACCAAATATTTACTTAGTAAGTTTAGTAAGTTTGTTTGTTTGTTTATGAATTAATAAATAAATGAATGGCCTTAAGTGGCAAATTAACTGATTATCTTTTCATATTTTCTTCATATTAACGAACAGTCAACCACAGTAGTAAATGAACCAAATGTCTTAAACTTGAATGATAATGTGCATTATGAATTTTGTGGGAGTTTGAGCTAAAGAATCACAGCTTATAATACCACTGCTGTCAGATTTTACTGCCACTTTGAAAAACTTTATTAAAACATAACATTTCACGCAGGAGATTGCGGCCTGTTTTCCATTCAAATATATGAGCTGTACTGGTATTTCTGGAAATAGCTTCTCAGAAACGCTGCAAAAATAGCCGCTGACTGAACTGACTCATTGCTCATCAACTGAGCGACAGGTTCGCTTTATGGGATTCAAACCTGCCACCTTTTGGTTACCGGGCCAAATCTTTAATCGCCAAGCTACACCAGCCTTAATAAAGTTATGGAAACCTTCAAGGTTGCGAAGCTTAGTCTAATGATTTTAAGCTTTAGAGCAAATCCCATATTCACTTTAAAAAAAGAAAACCACACACAGGCGCACTCATGCAGCACAAGAGCCAAAATATGGGACAATCCCTAATTTGACTCTGCTTCTGTGCGCTTCTCCTTTGAGATGCAATTAAACCATTAAAAGGCTTTATACGCTGGTGGGCAAATTGTGAGTCTTCTGTGGCTAAATGGGATTCATCATTCCCGTAATTTACAGTTGTGCCTCCCACCCCAGCGTTTAACAGAAAAATGTTCTAGAAAATTCTTTCAACTCTAATGTTGGCAGTTTTTTTCACCCATCCCAAGGGATTACATACAAAAGCCCAGATGTAGTTATCTGAAGAGGAGAAGAGCGTCTTTACACTTGAATTACAGTGAATGTGGTTCGGTCAGATGCCAGCAAACCGAGAGGCACTAGGATCACTACAGAAAAGCCTCACCCCCAGTCTTCCTGTATCTGATGCTATGTTTGGAATAACATACTATTACTCTATTTCTGAAGTATACTGTATACTACGCACAGTACCCAAACTATTATGGATTAGCTAAAATGTGTAGTACATAATGCATGCTTTAATCCAACAAAAAATAAAAATACTGTATCCAACAATGCAATGGACTCAGCTTAAACCTCTAGCCATTTCTTATTATTCATTATTTGATTAAGCAGGATTCCAGACTGAAGTCCTACAGATGATGGTAGAACTTTAATTGAATCATTATTATAGTCATATTAGTGTTTTTTTCCATTAACCAATGTTGCATTATTTGACACAAACACATACATTTAATAGTAAAGCCCTGGCTTTGGAGTTAGCTCTCAATAAATGTACTAAAAATTTGGTCTCATTCGTGGAGGTCCAGCATATTATTCAAAGTTTGACCGAATGGGACCAAGGTAATAACCGGTACAGTACATACCATGGATGGATCCACATTACCATACAGTAATGGTAATGGATGATATGGATGTTAATAAAAAAAAAAAACAAACAAACAAAAAAACAACAACAACTACTACGCATTTGCTTCTTGATAATACAAATGCCATACAAAGACAAACCAGACCAAACAAACAAAAAGAGACAAGACAAAAAACAAAAAAAACAAAACAAAAACAGACCGAACAAATCATTACTAAACAAATAAAAACAAACCAGACCAAAAAAACAAACCAGATCAAACAAAAAGAGACAATAAAACAGCCAATTACTAAAACAAAAACAAACCAGACCAAACCAAAAAGACCAAACTAAAAAACGAGACAAAGACAAAAATAAAATCAGACCAAACAAATAATTACTAAACAAATAAAAACAAACCAGACCAAAAAAAAAAAAAAAAAGACACAAAGAGACGCACAAAAAACCCCAAAACACAGACCAAACAATTACTAAACAAATAATAACTAAACAAAAAAACAAAAACAAAAAAAAATAACAAACCCCCCCAAAAAAACTAAAAACTGTAAAACAAATGAAAATAGACCAAACAAAAAAGAGACAAAAAGAGACTTCTTCTCAGTGGCAGAAGCGTCATGGGGGCTGGTGAACCGGAAGCCACCCCGCAAAATAATAGCGGTGGCTAATCATGTTTGGGACAGGAAGTTGATTTTGATGATTATCTCTTCACCCAGCCTCGGTTATTGCAAACCCTCAGCCCCTTTCACTTTGAGAGAAATGGTGTTATCCCACTCCCTGCTCCAATCCGTCCTCATCGGGTCGTTTGAAAGGGGATTATTCACCTTTTATCACTTCAGGCGCCGCGCGCTCCCAAACACAAGCTTCCTCTCGCTGGAAAGGCCGACGGTGGCAGTCAAATTACAGACAAATAGCTGTCACACGGCATAAAGGATACACAACACAGCGGGTAGGGGGTAGTGAAAGCGAGGGGGTTCGAGAGAGCATGGGATGGGAACGTCAGTCAAGAAGAGAGCGTACAGCACAGCGGCTCGCGATTGATAATTAAAAGCAGGCGGGTCAAGGTGATTGTGAGATTACAGGCAGAACAGTAGTGATCGTGATTGATGCCGTGTTGGTAAAGAGCTCAGCACGGGTCAGAGACTCCGGAAGACAGCCGATTACTCCCAACCCTGTAACAAATGGCATGGCCATGGGAGGCGAGCTACTGCCCGCAAATAATGACCCCTGGGAAAGAACCCTGCAGACTTCACGTTTCACAGTTCAACTAAAATAAGGCCAGGCCGGTTGATTAACATTCAGCTGTGCACCAGTCTTATTTATTTACTATTGCAGTATTTACAATTAGCTTTATTTTCATTTAAAGCAACATTTATATTTCAGGTTTAATCATTTAATACTTTAATTTTATTTTGATCTAAGTTCAGGTTTCTCATTTTTGCTTTATTTCAATTCAAAATAATTTTTAAAAATTAAATAAAATTAAAATAATTTTAGGTGACACTTGATAACTATTAACTATGACTTTTCCCTCAATAAATTCTTAATTTGCTGCTTATTATTAGTTAATAAGGTAGTTGTTAAGTTTAAATATTGGGTAGGATTAGGGATCTAGAATAAGGCATTAATTAGAACTAATAAATGGCTAATAATCTAGTATTCTGCATGCTAATAAGCAACTAATAGGTGTAACCGTAAAATAAATTATTTTCATTTAAATCGTCTACGTTTTAGTCAAATAGTTTGTGACTGAGATATGGTTCGAGGTCTAATAAAAAGAACAGACTCTAAAGCCCCGTTCACACAAAGCATGAGAATGATAAAGATAACGATAAAGATATAGCTCTTAAAACCGTTCTCAATGTTAAAGAATAGCAGCGTCCACACCACAACTATAACGATAAAGGCACAGAGAAACGATATCGTTGGAATCCTTTTCAGAATGATTTCTTCCTGCTGATGAACGATAGAAACATTGACAGCCAATCAGAATCAATCCTGTTCTCACACGCTTGAGAATTTAAAGCGGCAGACGCGCTTGAGCTTATAATCAACAGATGACATCGTTCGCTGGTGTGGACGCAAATATAGTTATCGTTATTGTGCTTGGCGTGAACGAACCTTAAGAATTGGACATCAGAAATCACGCCGTTCATTGTTGTGTGTGACAAATGTAACGTCACAAAAAAATTATTATTTCTTTTTTTGTGAGTGTGCGTGTGCATCTTTGCTGCACCGACAAATAAAATAAAATAGTTTGGGATCTTTTGGTGCAAATTAATTATACATTTTAAATAAATTACATGTATTTGCAACCAATTTCTGAAATCCTACTGCCACTGTAGGTACATTACTGTATATGTTCTTTACTTGTTCCTCAAGTAAAACTGACATTCTGCTCTATTTATTAAAATGTTGCAAACCTTATTTTAAATATGTTTTTAATATTTCTTTAACATACACAACTCAAGATAACTAACGAGCATGTAAAAATGTAAACAACACTGATCGCTGCAAAAGGACACAGTGAACGTGTGATAATTCTGCACTGAAGGCACTGTGAGAAGAGTGTATGAAGAGTGGCGATCATAGCCTTTGGTTGTGGAGGCGGAAGCGATTCGGGAAGGCTTCTTTAGCCTGGTGTGTCTGTCGACAGGCAGGTCTGAGCGAGGTGCTGCCACATTAAACAGTCCCCCACCAGGCTGCTTTGTTCCAGACCGCTGCTTTACTCTGGGGCGCAGCTTTCCCACAGCGCAAGTCCATCACTGCCAGAGAATACTGATGCAGCCTGTCTGTCTCAGCGCACACACACACAGAAACATGTGTGCAACATACAAAGCCTCTAAGCCATGAGCAACTGGCAAAAAACCTGCGCTAGTAAAAATAATCCTGCGACGCAATTATCCCAGCACGCGTCCTTCACACCAAAGGCCAGGAGGAACACAAACAGTCAGACAAGCTAATTAAGCCATCCGCGCCTCGTCCTTTCACCACGGTACAGCCCGAGCCTATTCGGGGTGGAATGGTGTATTGTCAGCGGCTCTTTTGAAAAGGTCTGAATGTATCATTTAATGTAAAAAAAAAAAATAAAAAAGTAAAAAATAAAGGAATTGGTATCACCTATGTGCACGTTTTTTCCTTGTCCTCTCCACTTACGCTTTTTCAGTCCACAAAGGTGTTCGAAGACATATTTGTGACGCTAATGAGCAGTAATGCCATCAACAACCAAGACATCTGTTTGGGAGTGTGTGCGTTACCATTTAAACCTGCAGAAGTGAATGTGATGATGCATATTTATGAGCTATCTGGCACAATTTTATTAATCGAAGGTTATTAGTCATCATTGTTAAAGCAAGAATCATAAATACACATGATTACAATAGATTTTATCTACTTATATTTCATGTTACAATTTATATTAAATGTATATCTATATCTATATATCTAAGTAAATAATTCTCTATTATATGCTTTCAGATGGAGCAGCATTTACTACACAGAGCAAAAGTTCGTAGACAAGCTACATGAAAAAAACAAGACAAAAAAAGCAGATATAATCGCGTGATTATGAAAGAGAAGATACAGCGCGTGTATGTGTGTTTTATATATTAGTTCTGCTATACACATACATATAATTTATTATAGCCTACTATTTGTTAATAGTTAAAAGTTAAACAATATATAAAATACTTAAGTATACAGATAAAATAGTGCTGTAAAAAAATAATTAATTAATAAAAAATAAAAACTAATTAATTTATTTATTTATTAGGGGTGGGACGAGACACTTATCCCACATGATGAGACAAGACACTGGGTTCACGAGAATGAGACAAGACGAGATTTTTAGACTTTTTAAAATAAATCCTCAATGATAAAATATATCGGGAAAAACTGTATTTTATTCAACAAAAACATTCCAAAACAATGTAGGAGCATTTTGTAATCAACTTTTTGAAATTAAACTATTTTAATGAATTACATGCAGTAATAAACAATATGTGAACACTGCAAAATATTCAGCCACAAACTGACAGGCAAGTATTTAACAAAAATGTTTAAATAGTATTAATAAATAAAAACAAATAACACAAATATTCCTTTAAAAGCAGGGTAAACGATTTTTCAAAAAAGCTTCAGAGTCGGGCCGAATACCTAAACAAACTTGCCTACAGCAAACGCCACGCCAGCTTAAAGACCAAAGTATACTTCGGCCGTGTGCATTTTGTCAGTCGTGCAGCCTGTCCGCACGCAGGCAATTTTTGAGACTGCACGGACTGTCCACATACAACAGTGTATGCGCGAGAAGAATGCGGAAGGAATGCAAGTCATTTGGTGGCATTGCGCATGTATCGAGCTCGTCCGTCCGCACTAATCCGCGATTGAGCATACTTTGAAAGCTCTGCGGATGCGGCTGTGCGCAAGACGGAACGTGGAAAGTGAAGCACACCCCGGCCCCAAGTCTGCCTACACTGGACGCGATAAAGCGACCATTGAAAACCATTTGGAGTTTGTGTCAGCACGTCATAAATAGAACGCGGCAGCAGTTTCCAGTTGGAGATTTCTTGCGCCGCATCATACCACTATCGCGAGGATATCGCCATGTTCTCGCGAGACACATTGCATCGTCACACCCCTAATATATATATTATAGTATCAATATAGTTTACAATACAGGTTATACAAACATGTATAAGTTATATAGAAACTAAAAATAAAAACATAAAAAAACCCACTAAATCAGCAAATGCTACAGAGCAGATTCAAACTTTCCCAACTACACAAGCTTGCAAAGTCTCTTAAAATCCATTTTTTATCTTAGCATGACAAAAAAAAGCTAGTTTGCAATAAGTTTTCCGTCACGCATGCATGAGCGTGCAGGAGATAAATGACGAAGTGGGCCTTTTCTCATGCACGTATGAGTGTGTGTGTAAGAAACAGAGTTTATTTAATGAGCAAGATGTGGGACAACAGGGATTATCCACCACGTTGAGGGATTTGGGGAGGGAAAGACAGGTCTGTCCTGCTCACTCGAGCAGACTTAATAAATCTGCCCCGAATGCCCCACCCAGGTCGAAAGCAACACACACACACACATTAGTGTGTGTACGTTTCTGTGCCAACTCTCGCTTCTCTTTCCAGCCATTACTGCAACAATGGCTTTCAGAAGCGACTCCTTGAAAAGCCACAATCAATGGCGCACTCCAATTCACAAATCCCCACCATTATGACATCACTCGTCTGGATCTGGATTCGACGAACAAAATGGAGGACAAAACACTATTAAACGTCATCGGTTGCACAAAGAAGTCAGATACGGTTGCAGGTAACGTTCATGCAACGTTAAATAAACATATCAGCTGGATGGGTTTAGGGCTTGTGGGGTTAAATCCATAATCCCTGCTTTTAACTTTGTGCGTCGGGTATTAATACTCCAATTAAAGAGCGCATGGGTTCAAAAAATGTTCACCTTGGGGGAAAAAAAAAAAAAAAAAGCGGTCAGGTGGGCTTGCAGGAATCAAAAGGCTGCATGTACGGCTACACCGAGGTGGACAATTCAAGTCATGAGGCATTCAGGCTGGTCAGAGTAAACACTTTCTGTGTCAAGTCTGGTGAGAAGTCGTTGCTATGGAGTCACAGCACCGTGGCAAAAAAAAAAAAAAAAATAGAGTAGCGCAGACTACTACCGGCCTCACATTTTCACATGCTCCCTGTCGACCATTCATTATCAGACAGAAAAGGAGCCTCTCAGTTCACTACCTCAGCTCAAGCACCTAAGAAATATCATTTATATATTGCTGGATGTGAGTTTTATCCAACAATCATCCTAACGCAAAGGGTTTTTGATGTTCAAGTCAATGTGATGTCAAAATTGACCCTATTTATTACCTTAATAGAAGAATGAAGAGTGAAGTCAGACATTCAAGAGTGTTCACAATTTAAAAAAAATCATGGTTAAAATGAGTGAAAAGTTCTTTGAAATGTACTCTTAATATTAATATTGATTTTTTATATTAATAACACTTTTATACCATTTTCAAGGATAATTTAAATGTCAGCTATCAAGTAAAATTCATTCGCATTTCGAATTGTATGTGTCAAGGGCAAAAGTATCTTTTACAAATATAAAAATTATTAATTCATAAAAATCCTTCATGTTCGGGGGTGGGGTTGCACCACATGCCATTTTTTACTTTGTCATTAGTAGGTCAAATTATATTAATGTCATGTAATATTCTGGCAAATGAGAAACCTATTTAAATAATAAACTGTGCAAAAATGAGATTTTTTTTTTTTCCTCCATCATTACATGTTATGACTTCATGCCCTGCTGAAGAAATAAAAACATTATTTTAAAACAGGTGCATTCAAGTCATGGCATGTGTGAATAGCATTTTAAACATTTAAAAGAAATAATCATAATAATAAAAATAATAGGTTGAAAAAAATGAGTTTCAATTCATTGACCCACATGTTCCTGTTCTCATTGTGCACAATTACTCACTAAAAGTTCATCAGAATTTTCATTTTCATCAAACTGCTCCACCTCCCAAATAACTTTCCTTTCTGAATGACATCAAGCCCACGTCACACGAGCCAATCAAACGCCACCCTCCATTTCTGCTCACATAAATTCCAGTGTCACTAAAAACATGGCCTTTTAGATGCCAAATGAGTTGTGGAAGTCATTTATGTGGATTTTATAAGGAGCCCATCAAAAACTACAAAATAATTCTGTAAAGCGAACCAAATCAAGTCGCTCAGTGGCATCTCATTCACTTCTATTTCCAGCCATACGCCGTTAAATCAAGAACGCCTAATCAAAATATCTGTCATATTAGCTCATTAATCAGCAACAGCCTGCAAAAATCAAAACACGTGACGAGTTATTACACTCAAACCAGTCTAGGAATACGACAAACCCACTTTTAATCACTTGCAGCGTTAGTTAGGCCGATTGAGAAGTAACTCAATCCATAAATGAGTTCTTAGGCAGTGACTCTCTCGACTTTGGCTAAAAGATCAAGGTAGTGCGCAACACACACCTCTGATTCGCTGCAGGGAAAAACATCTTGCACAATGCAAATGCATGTCATTACAGATTTACACCTTGGGTTTTTGGCAAAAGTCTTGCTGTTCTCACAACAAAAAAAGAGCTATCGGCTTGTGTTCTTCAGAAAGTCTGACTGCAGTGTTAGTTAACATCAATTTTGGCACCCCATAGGCAAAATGATGAGAGTTCATAAGAAAACATTAATAAAACCTGAAAGATGTCAACACAAACACGAGTTTAGCACTCAAAACACATCATTTTAGTGCCTTGTTGCAAACTAGGGAGTAATAAGCATACATAAATGGTTAGTACAAGAAAGACTAGGTTTTGGGACTGAAGTTGCATATATTAACACACAACTGTTAAATGTCACTGGCGCACAACAACATCTACGTTGTTTTCATTGGCTAACACCGCTAAATCACACGTTAGTGGATTTTAACGCAAACACGTGTGGTTTAGAGATGTTAAAGGTTGGCGAATGATAAATCTTTAATCTTCGCGATAAGTTTGAGCGTACACACACTTGCACGGATGCCTCTCCTGCCTATGCTAAGCTCAAAGCAGCTAACAACATCAACAGAGCGCCAGCAAACCGCTCGATTTACACTCACCGAGTGCCTGGATTGTGGAAACATCATGTCAGTTTTGGTCTTCGGGGTCTTGCCTTCTCCTCCTCAAAGAACGGGGAAGCAGTTTGCTCAGCAGACGGTTATATTTGTGTGTGTTTTCTTTGTTCCGTCGCTAGCTGAGGCTCCTGTGCAGCTACAGGCAGCTCGCGCCGCTGCTATGGCAATAAAGCAGCCTGATGTGTGCCGCACCGAGCGCGCTCTTTAACACGCATTCGGCATGGAGAAATAATGATCCGTGGGTGATTTGCTGGAATCTGTCGGATTGATGCGGTGTCTTTTCCTGTCCCTTTCCACGTTGGGAATGAGCGCAGATAAGGGCTGGTGTGTCTCTCCTCCCTGGTTGGAGGAAATCGAGTGGCTGTGCAAGAGATGAAGTGGAGTTTGGGAGCTGATGGCTGCTGCTGCTGCTGTTTTTTCTCTCTGTATGCACGCAATTTTTCAAGAATATTTTTATATACAATATAAATATAAATCGTTTTTCATGTGTATGTTTTCATGTATTTTTTAACTTAGAATTTCATTAATCATTAAAATTCATTTTTGCTTTTTTCCTTTCTAAAATTACATTATATATGTAGATTTTATATTAAATATCTTAAATTACATATATATATATATATATATATATATATATATATATATAAAAAAAAAAATGTTTTTGTCTTATAACTTATTTTGTTACACTTCAAATGTTGACTACTGATATATATGTATATATAATTATAATGTATATATAAAATACCAAATTATATAAACGTTTGAAACAACTTTTTTTTTTTAAAAGCTAGAAATTATATAACATTATATATATATATATATATATTAAAATGTTTACATTTTAATTTCTAACAATTTAACCCTTTCAGCGGTGAGTTTAAAATATTCCAGCGGTCCCCCCAGAGTGAGTTTTTTTTAGGACGTTATTTAG
>JAUMHE010000079.1:8559991-8572782 GCA_032359235.1 Enteromius mattozi
TGTTTTTCTGTCAATATGGGGTGCTGTGTGTACATTAATGAGGGGAAAAAATGAACTTAAATGATTTTAGCAAATGGTAGCAATATAACAAAGAGTGAAAAATTTAAGGGGGTCTGAATACTTTCCGTACCCACTGTGTATATAACTATTTTTTTAATCTATCTGTCATATATATATATATATATCCTCCTACATATTCAAACATTAAAAAAAAAATAATATCAGCATTAGCATCTATACAAAAGACTGAAGTCTGATTGGATTATGCTGCTTGATATTATAAAGATTTTTTAAAATATCTACTTCACATTTCTGATCTTCAGATCAAACATCAACATTCATCTAATATATATGCTGAAATTTTTTTTTTTTTAAAGATTTTATGACATCTTTCTAGCTGAAGTTATCTTATATTAACGTGATCTCTGTGCTGCATAAGAATAATTTTATCATGTATTATTATTGAGTCCCAGCACTCTTAAAGTAGAAGCTGTTTTACCAGAAGGACAATCTACCTTATTCATCTTTCTTGTGAAAAAGGCCAGAAATCAAAAAAGCTCACCACAGACGCAAACATATAGGAACAAATTTTATTCCAATTTAAAATGGATATTTTTTCTTTAAAGGAGAAGGCTATGAAAGTCATTTTCATGTATGAATGAGGTTCAGGCAAAAGTGGTTGAAATGAAACATACAAAAAGAGAAATGTCTAAAATACTGTAAATGAACAATAATTAAGCCCCTTGTCAGCAGGGTTTCGCGTTAATACGGTTTCTCCTTTACCCGACCCTCTCCACCGAAAACAAACACATGCAATTAAAATGTCATTTCTTTTAAAAACAGCAGTTTGTCATCTTTAATCTTAAATACAGAATAAAATTGTCCTTTTCCTGTTGCGCATTTACCATAATCACATACTTAATGTTTATTTGTTTTTAAAAACCGGACCATAAAATACACAAGTCCTTTTTTAAATGATTTCCACAACATTGGCACTTGTAAAGAGTCTGGCTCTACAAATCAAAGGGATTGGCACACTCAATATAGTACATCATTTACATTTGGTATGCTTTAAAAAAAAAAAATAATAAAATAAAAAAAACGAAAAAAATAAAGAGCAACCAACCGAACAAGAAATACATTACAAAGTAATACAATACTTTGATTTTATACACCACTACACAAAAGTTTATTTTAGCCGTTTTATCAAAAACAAATGTATTATATTAAAGTGTCCTACATACAAGTGTTCAGGTAATGCATCAACATCAGAAATAAAAAAAAGAAAGTAAAGATAGCTTCATATTGTACGCATCCATCACGTCAGTGTGGACCTCAAGCGAAAGCGTCATTTCTATTCATTAGTGTCTGCATCTCTCAGAGTACCAGGAACAAGTTTGGAGGAACAGATACGTCACATGAGCGGAGTTCGTTCCTTTACTGCAGAGTAGGTTCAGTGCATCAACCCAGGGAGGAAAAACATATCAAACTTCTTCACTAATTGACCAAAAAAACCCTTATACAGCAGCTGAACGGGATATCAAAGCTACTTATACCATCTGCACAGACTATTCTGATGTTTTGTGGACTTAAACTGGTACGAAATGACTAGCTGTAGTGTTTGGATAAATAAAGGTGTTTCTCAGATTAGGCCTAGCCCTTTAAAATGAAAGCCGTATGTACAAAAGCTTTAAACGTTCAGGTGTTCAAAAATGCAGTCGTAAAATTGCAGCTCCACTACTTGCACAACCACGAAACAGTTTAAAATTGGCATACGATGACTGATAGTACCATCCCACCCAAGTAAACAGAGTTTAAAATGAATGAAGCATGAAGCCCCGCCTAGAAGCATGACGGTATGCAAATCTGGATGTTCGAAAAAAATATATAAACAAAACAACAACAAAAAAGCAGCTTAACTGGCCTGGCACGGGAGGATTGTTTAATTAAGGAGAAAAAAAAAAAAAAAAGTTTGCAATTTGGCAAACGATTTGTAAAATGCACTAAATGGGTCCAAATGTATATGTAAAGAAGGCTTATAGGATTTAATAAACGCAACAAACTGCAAATATACAGGGAAAATTTGCGTATACACCTTCGAAACGCCGCTTCCAAAGTAATTCGTCACAAAAAAAAAAAAAAAAAATAGTCTTACAATACATTCAATCACTAGTTAAAACAAAACAATCGCACCAATAAGTGACCATGATTCAAAATTACGTTAGATCGCGTGATTTTTTTTTCCCCGCAAATTCGGCTTCTCTTAAGCTATGTTGTTTTAATAATACAAACAAAGCCAATAAGACTGTACGAGTGCTAATGTGCGATAAATTCATAGCCAGTCGGCTGGGAAAAAAAAAAAACTAAACAAAAAAGCTGTACGATAAATGAGTAAAGAGGACTCAAAAGCATTACCGTCACGGCCCCCAAAACCAAACACGGCAAAGGGAACCGTGTGACCACACCGCCACCGAATACTTCATTCCTAAACTTATGAAATCAAAACAGCCCATTCGAAGTCGTTTGATTTGCGGCAAGAACTAGCATACGTTTTCCGAAGATCTTCGAAAGGTGCTCCCTGGATGCACTGCAAGCTGAACCTATGGAAAACGGCATCACCCGCGCTGTCCCTGATTCAGATACCCACTTCGGCGTACCTATTGCTCTATCGTCTTCATAGAGTCCTTTCATTCTCTGCCCACAGTTAGCCCTTGTAATGAAAGTATGAAAACTCACCTGAATTACATCATAAAGACCTGTCCCCCCCCCCCAAAAAAAAAAAGCCAGCTAGCTATGGAATCCAAAAAAGCTAAATCAAGCGCTAAGAACTAAGATATGGTACTACGAAACCGAGAGCGAACTCTCAAAAAACAACGCAAGCAGAGACCAGTTAAGAATTCAACCACTGATAAAATTCTCAATTTCCTATTTGCATAAAGCGACGTTGATAAAATGGAAATTCAACTCTCCATTTTCAAGCATTTCAAATGTTCGGGAAAACTGAAGAAAAAAAAAAAAAAAAAAAAGAACAGAACGGCGACAATCGATTTACGAAAATACCCCAAAAAAGAAAAGATCACTTGCCAATGGATTTTTTACAGCAGTAGAGACTCGTTTGAAACTCGTTGGAAAAATGAGTCCGACTAATTACATATCTGGTCCATAAATTACATAAATAAAAATTAATCGATTTCACCCTATATAGCACTTTTGCGTTGAGTTCCAAGTGAGCCTACGAACATTTAAAATCACTGGATACTGAATGTTATACTGAGTAAAACATGAATGAATCGGCTAGGAAAGACGTTTATTTGATTCCTTCGGTCAAAGATTCAAAACTGATGTGACGAAGCATGTAAACAAATCACAATCTTTCGGTAAATATCTTTGAATACTAGCTGGATCCCTTTAATTATACTGATTAAACACCCAATACTGGCAAACCCCCCCCCCCAAAAAAAACATCAGACTGGAGGAAACAGTTCGCTGCCTGAATGATAAATTTAGTGGATACACAAGCGAACTTGGGCGTTTTTTTTTTTTAGAAAATTTCAGGGAACGCAATTCGAGCATTTTTGAAAAAACAAACCAAAACAACTGGTGGCTTTCATTACTCATTATTACAAAAAAAAGTCACATGGTGTGCCGTCGCTTCTCCAGTAGTGATGGGAAATCTCTATACATCACTCCTAAAATAGTATTTAATCAAATCACCTCCACCTCTAGTGTTATAGCATGTGATCGCACAACTAACACCTGGTTAAATTCAGTGATGCAAGGTGAGGTCCTTCAAGAATGTCGCCCGCTCTTCGTCACGGACGATCCGCCGAGTGTTTGCGTTAAGTTTGTACCTCAGTTTCATTCGGGTAGAGCCCACCTACAGCCCATCTACAGAGCAAACGAATGCTCTTTGTCATCAGGCACCGGTTTAACGGCCCAGCCTTCGCGTTTGAGGAAGATTGGATGATAAAGCTATCGGCTGGAGGGGGTCGACACTCGGGAAGAGAGGAGAAAACAGGCAAAGAAAAAAGGACTAGGTGAAGATCCAGTGCCTAATCGGGGTGAAGGTGTGTCCCGCGCGTGTGTTTCTGCGTGTGAGGGGTGTAGTGTTTTCGGCCGTGTGTGGGCTGCAGGTGTCTCGCTCTCGTCCCATCTCTCTCTCACACTAGGTTGTACTCTTTGAGGTTGTGCTGCAGGATGGTGTCCTTGACCGCGGCGAAGACGAAGCGGATGTTCTCGGTGTCTGTGGCGCAGGTGAAGTGCGAGTAGATGATCTTGTCGCTGTCCGGGTTCAGGTCCACGAACATCTTCAGGATGAACTCGCGGCCTGCCTGGGCGTCCCTCTGAGGACCTGTGAGTTTGGAGACAAACAAGGCTGTGGAGGTGTGTTCGGAAGAGGCCGCAGTACACGAGTCTGCCACACGGTGTCAGTGTTGGCTTAATTTTTTTAAACATGTGCTGTTACCGTCAAATTCAGGGAAGTAGTCCACCAGGTGAGAGTACATGATCTTCTCCTCCAGAAGGTCCTTCTTGTTCAGGAACAGAATGACTGAGGAGTTCTGGAACCAGGGGTAGGTGATGATTGTGCGAAACAGCGCTTTGCTTTCCTCCATGCGATTCTGCACAAGTCGGAGACACAAATAGCACAATGAAAGGGGCGGATTCGACTGCGCTAAAGACTAATGCAGATGACTGTTCAGCATCATTAACTGCAGTTAACGCAAGTCTAGCTGATGAACCTCAATGAATGATTTATGTATTTCCATATATGCTCTGTTATATTGTATCGCTCAATTATAAATGCACAATTTCCACATAAAGTAGATACTAGATACAAAAAATTAGAAATTAAATATTTACATTTATAAAAATGTATAAAGAATAATATTTTCACACGTTATAGAAAAATTAAATACTTTTACATTACAGACAAAAAACAAACTATTAAAAATGTATAATAAAATAAAAAATAAATTACAAATGTACATTATTAATTAGAATTTATTATTATAAACAACTAAAAATAACATTATAATATTAAATTAAATTGTAATAATTTTAAATTATATAAAAAAATTATACATTAAAGAATTATTATTATATTTGTGATTGTACCTTGTTAATGTTTTTATACATTATAAATATATGGAATAGAAAAAACACTATAACAGTTATATTAAATACAGTAAAAATACATAAATGTAAATAATAAAACAAATATTTTTAAATATACATTATTAGTTTTAATATTTATGCATTACAAAGCCAACTAAAATAACACTAAATATTAAATAACTCATAGAACAGATGATTTTAAACATTGATACATTCTTATTTTCATATATAAAAAAAATTTAATTACAAATACTACTTATCACAAATCAATAAATAAAATGTATAAATAGAATTAAATGTTAAAAGTTTCTAAACATACATTATAATTTTTCATGTTTTTCTACATATAAAAATATGCAATAACTAAAAAATAAACTACAATACTAATTATAATGAAAAAAATACATTTAAAATAATAATAATCACCTCATTGTCAGATTCCACAAGGACCTGGTCGTATTCGCTCAAGGCAACCAGGAACATGATAGACGTGACGTTCTCAAAGCAGTGGATCCACTTCCTGCGCTCTGACCTTTGCCCTCCGACATCCACCATCCTGAGGCAGAGGTGATAAAATATGAGTACACACAAAACGACTAGTCTGATGATTATGACGACTATGAAAAAGGCTGTGCCAGTGTTGTATCCAATAGAGATCCCAAACTCAAATGACTGTCAACATTTGGCTTTTCAATTCTGGAACAGATTTGCAACATTTTCATTGGAAATGGTCTACCAGAGCTCTCAAAGTAACAATATTCTCCGTTTATCAATTTAAATTAGATCTAGAAGCCCTGCAATGCCACCAAAAATGAATGAATACTTAAGGATGGAAACCACTTGTCATACAAAATTAGATGCATCTCAAAAATCACATGTCTGTTATCATTATATTAACATTTTGGCAGGAAAATCCTTGAGGTTTAATTAAATTACATCTGGAATTCATTCTCACAAACATGCACAAATTGAGTTGTGACATTGTCTGGTTTCCAGGTATAAAACTCAGACTTGTGTTTTCCTAATGTAAACCGAACAAGACCGGCTCAAAACATGACAGCAGAGGTTAATTTAATACAGAGAATTACAGAAGTATAAGCACGTAATTATGATTTCATCATGCCGCTGGAGAGTTCGAGGTCGGGCAAACAGATCTGCAGTCAAGCATGGAGCCGGTCGTCTTCAGTTCTGGTAAAACGGTGACACTGTCAGTGGTAAATTTCACAAAAGGAAGCAAAACTAACACACATTTATACAGACACCACAAACAAAAAAGAGAACTGTAGAGTTTCAGATGCATGCTGAGATTAGTAACAACCAAGAAAAACGGACAGGACGGACAGGGTGAATGATCGACGAAGAAGCGTTTTGGCAATGTGTTAGTAAAGCCCTGAGACAGATGGAAAAACAGATACGTCATTGTAAAGTGTGTCGGGGCAGATCAAAAATATTTTTTTAATTAATTTATTTTTTTTAAATACATGCTTATTCACTAAGCAAATATGAACTATAAATGCATTTCTGGGGCTTGGTATGCCATGAAAACAAATTAATACGATGACCGTTTTTCGGCAAACCTCATCGAGCAAAAAGTTTCTTAATTTCTTCTGGCCTGATAGATTTTTAGAAACTTAACTTTTTAAAACACTTCCTAATACTAGTTTGACAAGTTTTGAAACATTATCCAATAGCAAATACATTTGTTCTGCAAGTCATTCTCATTTTTACCACAATTTTGCATAAAATGGCCGACTAGGTGTCTCACCAAGTTGAATTTCATAGCTAGCATTTTGTGTATGCTAAATACATGCAGCTAAATAAGATCCATACTTCTGCATCATTTGACAAATGCTGGTTGATGACACAAAATGAAAAAAATTATCCAATATTGAATTTTTGCCATACACTAAGCTTCAAGCATACGTCATGCTTTTATCTCAAGCAAGTAACACTTAGGACTTGATTAAATCTGAAAACTTTTTTTTGGGGAGGAGGGGAGTGTTTAGTTCGGCATACATTTTTTTTTTTGTTATATTTGTCAAATTTTTTGTTTTACAAACTGATTCACAACAATTATTACAAGTACCTCATATTTTTTTACATTTCTTTGTTTACATTATCCGCTTTAAACATATCAAACTTCCTCCAAAAAACAAAACAAAACATAATACTAATCATATAGATTTAAATAGCTTTTTAAATCCTATTATACAGCAACATATAGCTTTTTCTATATTTATATAAATTTAATATTTTAAACTTTTTTGGGGAGTGTTTAATTGGGCATTTATTTCTTAAGATTTTTTAAAATATTTTGTTTTAAAAACTGATTGATACTTGTCAAATTTTTGTGACATATATATATATATATATATGTCACAAAAATTTGACATATATATATAAAATCTTATATATTTTTTTACTTTCTTCAAAAAAATAAAATGATTAATATTCATAATTTTATTTTTCTATATAGCTAGCTAAAATAAACTATTTAAATCTATATGATTAGTATTATAAATCATTTTTTTATTTTTGTTTCATATTCTGAAACTAAAAGTGCATTACGACAATACAGGCCATTCCCAGCTCAACAGTCGGGTAACGCTCACTGCTCCCAACTTAACGGAAATGTACAGAGACAAACTTGCAGGAGATTCCAGCTAAAACAGAAGGGAATAATTTAGATCAATTCTCCGCCGTGCTATTTCTTTCCCCCCCATCACACCTGCACTCGGGCTCGGTAAAGGGAAAACATAAGAGAAGGGTTTTATTTTATGTAGGCAACACAGTCTCGCTAGCTCAGTCTCTAGCGGCCAGGCGTAAAGCTTTGATAAATGGACTCCTTCAGGAGCTACAACCTAAAATAAAGCCTCTTCAGCCAGCCTTCGTTCCTGCAGGAGGTACAGCTGACCTACTTACGAGGATAAGCTCTCTTACTCTGGAGGACGAGGAGCTGGAGAGAAAGACAACTCAACCAGACTGTTTAAATGGCTGAGGAGTTTAGCATGTAACTATGTAGGTTACTTAACCAGAAGTATTCACCTGTGTTTCATCTACAGGTTTTCTGCATTCAGTAGTAGCAGTCACCTGAAACCTCAAGTGGCCTTTAAGGTGACATTCCAGATCTACCTGCCACCTTCCTGTGAGTGGTTTGGAAGTGTTTGTTTGTTCATTTTAAATACCCAATAAACATCTGCAAGAATGTTATTTGTACATGTCAAGAGGAAACCTTGTTGTAAGCAAAGTTATTTCTAGCGCCAGCATGCGTAGGAGGGGTTTGACACGCTGGCTTCCAATCGATTCACGGGCTTTTGTGATCACCTCTCTTCAGAGGCATTCTCTCTCATCTCGGCTCTAAACGGGGGGTTGTGGAGGGCTTCTCGTTGCTGCATCACCTGCCGAGCTGCGGTTCGCTAATGTTCCCCCTTTACTGGGCCTGAGCTCAAACTCCTGCCTGTGTTCTCTCGCATGTGCAATGGATTCTACTATAAAAGGTCTTGAGTTATAATGTTTAAAAGTTAAAATTGTGTCCGGTGCTGACTATGGTTAAAGAATTCTGACTGGTTTCCAACAGTTTCTGTAGTATGGACTCTTTTTTTAATGGAATAACAAAACCTACTAAGGCCAAAGGTCACATTTCAATTTCTCATTATGCAATTAATAACCATGATCCGATCCTTTATTAAAGCAGGTTTGGTAATCAAAGAAAACATTGTTAGCAAAAATTAAGCAAAAAAATGCTCTGGTTTTAATTAAAAATAAATGTAAAAAAAAATTAATTAATAAAAATGCATATGCATATTATATATATATATATAAAAAATACAAGCATCACGTATAATATATATATTTTATACTAACCTTTATGTAAGGTTTATATCAACTTAATTCAAATGCAAAATATTGCTATATATTTAAATAAACATACTTTAAAACACTTAAAAAAAAAGCAAAAAAAAAATCAAATGAAAGGACAAACACAAAAAAGGCAAAAAACAAAACTAAATGCAAAAACAAAAAAACAAACAAAAACAAACAAAAAAAAAAAAAGGCAAGAGAAAAACAAAACAAAAACCAAAATAATGATTTAAAATTTAAATGCAAACTATTGCTAAACATTTAAATAAACATACTTTAAAAAAGTGCAAGCAAAAAAAAAAAAAGAATATATACACACATTATATATTATCTCAAATGAAAGGACAAATACAAAATAAAAAAAAGGCAAAAAAAAAAAGTAGAAAGTTTGAAATGCAAAATATTGCTATATATTTAAATAAACATACTTTAAAACACTTAAAAAATGAAAAAAAAAAAGCAGCAAAAAAGAAAAACAAACCAAACAAAAACAAAATCAACAAAGAAAATCAAAATCACAAAAAAATAAATAAATTACCCTCTGCTTTTTAAAATGTCATCATTCTAATGCACAAAAACAGTGTTTTCTCACTTCTAAGCACTTGGTTGTGGTTAAAACATGAATGAACTCTTGAATTTCGTACACATAAACAACGTTAAAGACAAAAAAAAAAAAAAAAAAAAGGATGATTGTTAATGAAGTTTATGATGCAAAGAGGTTAATGACTAAGAAGGACATTAACAGCCACTAACGTCACAGAAATGTTGATAAACGTATCGAACCTGGTTCGTTCAACTGGCCAAAGTGGACCAGATCAACGCACTGATTCGCAAAACGTTACAAACATGAAGACATTAAAACTGGGGGAGGAATCCTCTCCGACATTATGATCTACCTGAAAATGATGCTTTGCAAGTCGAAGGGATACTCAATAATCCCTGTGGTAGGGATGCGAACCCTAAGCACGTCTTGCTGAGTCGGCAGATACGACGGGTCTGCGATACGGTCCAAATCGCTTAGATAGCTAGAGACAAGGAGAGACGGAGAGAGAGAGAAGGAAGAAGAAAGAATCAAGCATGGCAGCAGATCCCTAGAAAAACAGTGAGGGAACGCTGCTCGGGATCCTGGGATGCGACCCCACAACCTTCAGCTTACTCCGCTGGCGACCTCTACCGAGAGTCCCCCAAAACCAACACTCTTTAGGAGTTGCAAAGAAACAACAATAGCAAAGGTTGAGCCCCGGTTGGGTGTGAGAATGCGATCAGGGAAGGCAGCAGTGCAGTTGCAGCAGCAGGTTAAAGGTCAGGAGACAGCGGCGGCAGTGTGGGTGTGCCGTGGGATTGGCGATACCTGAAGATTATATTTTCCAGGTCAAAGGGATACTCTATGATGCCAGTAGTGGGCACTCGGACCCTCAGCACATCCTGCTGGCTGGGCACATATCCCGGAGACGATATACGCTCTAAATCGCTAAGGTAACTGTGGGATGAACCGGTGAGAAACAGAGGCATGTACATGTGTATATATACACACACAACTATGTAAGTAGTCCCAAACGGAAACTTGTCTTTCCAGGCACTTTTGGAAAAACTGTAGAACGGATTAAAATATTAAATAAAAAAAAAAACATAATAAAGTATAAATCTGTAAATATTCAACCCAAAACAAACATTTTAACCCCTCCTCATTGTTCCAAACCCGTCTGTCTTTTGACAATGTATGAATGTACTGAATGACAATGTAACATTATTTCAACCATATTTTGACATTTTATTCTCTTAAAACTTTAAAAGTAGACACTTTACTTACATTTAATGCACTTTCTATGGACATAAAATCACTTCTGTGATTGACTTTTAATGTCTTTGACCCATGTACAGATTTAAGAAAACTGTTATGTTTATATGTTAGATAGTAAGAAGAAATATATAAATGTAAACACACACCCTTAAAGATTTTCAAAATATATACTGTATGTGTGTGTATTTATATGTACCTAATAAATATACAGTACATACACATTTATTATGTAAACAAAAACTTTATTTTGGTGCAATTAATCACTATTAATTAGTGATAGCACTAGTTTAAATTCGGTCACAGGTCACAGCTCGTCAGTGTCAAGTCAACGACATGATTGTGAATAAGATTTATTTTTTTATAAGATTTTTTGCATTGCATTTGCTTTTTCCGAAACGGGGATTAAAGTGTTATAATATCGTTGTTTGACTTTGAATGTAAGCGGTAAACCTTATGTTTGATGTTAAAGCCAGCTGAAGACTTGAAATCCAGTGACGCTCATGTGGCGTTTGCATACTTTATTACATATAAAGTGTATTAAATGTAATATTTGTCAGATACAGACATTTCAGACGTTTTCATGTAGCAACAGAAAACGTTTAATTGAAAACGGAAAACGCCACTGTTTTTCCTTATAAAACTATGTTCTTCCCTCAACTTAGAGTTGATGCATCATCTCCTGTCTCAGTGCGTGCACTTGATTGCTCTAGCGCGCGGCGCCACTGTGTTAACTTAACTCCATTCATTCCTTAGGATTCAAACAAGAATGAATTTAGAAACCACCAAACACTTCCACGTTTTCCCTATTTAAAAACGGTTACATGACTAGTTACACGAGTAAGCATGGTGACACAAAATAAAACGTGGCGATTTTTTAAGCGGATAAAAAAGGTAACTATAATGTATGGCTGAAGAACACTTCGACCTCGACGCAGTAATATCATCACTCCTGAAAAGTCCACCTCTCGCTCTCCCTCTCTCTCTCTCTCGTGTCACCATGCTTACTAGTGTAACTAGTCTTAAAATAGGGGAAACATGGAAGTGTTTGGTGACTTCTAAATTTATCCTTGTTTGGATCCTAAGGAATGAATGAAGCTAAGCTAAACACTAACATAGTGGTGCCAAGCGCTAGAGCGATCAAGTGCACGCACTGAGACAGGAGCTCGTCAGCTCGTCTAAAGTAGAGGGAAGAACATAGTTTAATAAGGAAAAGCAGTGGCGTTTTCCTTTAACCCTTCATAGAGAGCAATACAACTACCATGTTTAAGGCCCAGAAAGATCATCATTACATTGTTAAAATATTCCATGTGACATCAGTGATGTTACAACGTCCTTACTACATTTCTGGGCCTTTAATACTGTAGTTGTGTTGCTGTCTCTGGAGGGTCAGAAAGCTCTCAGATTTCTTAAAAAATATCTTAATTTGTGTTCTGAAGATGAACAAAGGTCTTATGGGTTTGTAACGACATGAGGGTGAGTAATTAATGACAGAATTGTCATGTTTCTCATTTATATAATAATATCGTCTATAAAGGAAAATAAAAACACAAAAAGAATGATAACTTGATAAGATTTTTTCCAGCTGATAAAAACGCTGACAGCCAATCCTCTGTCTGAATTTAAGGAGCCTGCACATTTAAAGCAATAGACAACAAAACTGAAGCTTGCTTACAATAAACAAAGCATTATCATCTGTTGGTGTGAAAGCTAATATAGCTAACGTTGCTTTTATAGCAGTACTGTCAAACAATAAATCGCAATTAAATCACTTCCAAAATAAGTTTCTTTACATAATATGTGTGTTTGTACTGTGTTTATTTATTATGTATAAGTTAAAACACACAAATACAGTATATATTTTGAAAGTATGTACATGTAAATGCATTTATGCGTTTATTTTCTCATATTTGATATTATATATAAATACACTTAATATATAAACATATCTTTCTTAAATATACACATGCATATTTATATTGTGTGTGTGTGTGTGTGTGTGTGTGTGTGTGTGTGT
>JAUMHE010000079.1:8596280-8606431 GCA_032359235.1 Enteromius mattozi
ACACCAAAAACATCTACTGTCACTTCACCTGCGCCACAGACACCAAAAACATCCGGACAGTCTTCACCGACGTTAAAACCACCATCCTCATCAATCACTTAAAAGACATTCAAATATTATAATGAGATGCATCTTCATGGCACTCTGCATCAGACTGTATTGATTCCAACATCAATCCATGAAACATTAATATTTTATGGCGACACGTTTGCATACTCTTCCAGCAAACTATTTTTTCTCTGATCTACAAACATACACTCTCAGAAATAAAGGTACAAAAGCTGTCACTGGGATGGTACCTTTTCAAAAGATACACTTTTGTACCTACTAGGATCAAATATGTACACTTTAAGTACTAATATGTATCTTTAAGGTATCAAAATGGACCCTTTAGGTACAGACATGTACCTTTTTAAAAATTACCACTGCAGTGACAGCTTTTGCACCTTTATTTTTGAGAGTGTATTTTCCTAAATTCATAGGTAATTTGATGCACATGGAATTATCTGAAAGCACTGTGTGGGATCTCGTTTGTTATACCTGATCGGCTCTTCCTTTTCTTTCCTCTGTGGTTTGGCACCACCTTTAGGCAGACGTCGGGATTACCAAGATGCCATGGAGTTCATCGGAAATTTATACAGACACAAAGCAGTTTCCAGCGAAGTAGACAGTTTCAAACACGAATACATTCACCTGTTCCATGGACATAAAAATTACCAAGTTAATACTGAACGACATGAAAGACTACTCAGCAGGTCCCTACAAGAATATAAAGCTTTATAATGAACCAAAAACATACCTTCAGTTGCACTCAGACTGTATTGATCTCAGAGCCAATCCATCTGCATTCAAAGACTGATTTAATGCTTTATTATTATTTTTAATATCAAGCAATGCATGGAAGAAATGTTACTAAGGTTTTCAATACACTTATTTTGTTTAAAAGTAAAATATATTTACATCAGGTCTGTTGAGTTAATGTGTTAGTTTGATTCATTAGTCATGGGGCTAAAAACACGTTAAAATTACTAACACATTTATCATAACCACCTCAGACCTATGCATGGCATTTTACATTTAATACAGCTGACTGGTGATGAACATGAAGCAACAGTTCACTTTGCCTTATGTAGCCTATAGAATAGCTACAGTTATATGCCTGACAAATTCAAGAAATTAGGGCAAACATGCCCCTGTATGAGTTTTGTCTCATAATTATATTATTAAAGCTGCAGTACGTAACATTTTTTGGTTAACAATTATCCAAAATCATTATTTGAGAAAGTACATAAACAGCCAGTGTTCAAAATGCCTTACTTTAGCACAATTCGCAATGGTTAGCTTATAATAATGTTGAGTGGTACAGGTAGGTTTTTGCGGGAAATTTGAACATGGCACTGCGTCCTTATGTCACGTCTGTAAATATAAAGAAACCATCTCAGCAAGTATAGGCTATCGTCTCATTCGCCAGAGGATCCTGCAGGTGGTGCATCGTGTAATTATAGCCTATTCTCACAGCAGCTGGAATAATCAAAAATAATTTTTTTTTTTTTTTAATGGCGTTAGGGGTGTCCTCGAATAGGCGACAAATCGATGCTTCGATTCGACTCCAAATCTCTTAGTCGAATATTCGCAGGGTGTTATGATCATGCCATTTGAATATATGAGGGTTCTCAATGTCTGATTTCACACTGAAATACTGGGTTTCTCCTAATAAGTTAATATACAGACTACTAAAATAATGTTTTAAATAGGAATCTGAAAAGAAAAAAGCTTTAAATAAATATACTCCTGCGTGAGTAAATCCACCCGCCTCTATAAATTTAAATTTAATTTCATTTTTCATAATCTGTGACCTACAGAGACCTCATTTTGGCAGCAGGGGTTTAAATCTTTAAGGAGACTCAAATTGAGGCAGAGTAATCAGGTAGGATACAAGTAATTTTAGAATATTTCAGCTGGTTCATATTATTTATGTGGTATAAGATTTGTTTGAGCTATGCTGCAGTAAAGCCCTTATCTCTTCCGCGCATGGCGCGAGCCGGACAAACAACAGAACAGTAATAACTATGACTGGGACTGTCATATACATAACATTATAATGAGAACACTATTATAATAAAACGCTGTGAATTTTTAGAGTTTAGCTGTAGTGTTTCTGCAGGTTGTGCCACAAAAGGAGTTCATTCCGAGCTGCACAGATCTCCATTCGGGGCACTTTGTTCAGAAGTCGTAATATTAACATTATGCTGTATAAATAACGAAGCGTATTCTGTATGAGATAAATGAAATCCCACTGACTAAAATCCTGCTTCATTCTATGATCATCTTAAGCGCGCGCAGCTCTGCAGAACATTAATAACTATTGTCATATAACGTTACATAACGTTATAATGAGAGCACTACTGTGAATTCTTAGGGTTTCGATGATATTTAATGTTAATGGAAACATAAAACATTATTTACCCTATTTGTATTCGCGAGGAGTCTGTTACTCATTTTCCCTCTGTGTTAACATCAGTAATTATGACTAACATGACTCTTATTTTGCCCCGCCCCCAAACATATGATTCGACTATCAGTCGATTCCGATTTGACTGTGAAAATTCTTATTTGGGGAAACCCCTAGATGGCGGATTGTAACGTTAATGAAATTAAAATATATTCCAGTTTTAAATGTGCTAGGATTACACAAGATTTGTATTTTAAAGACAACTAGTTTGAAGGGAGCATAGTTTGCTTTTTGGGAAAAAAGATATTTTTTTTTTAATATGAAGTTCTAATGATGTGACAATTAAAGATTAGACTGTATATACATTTTAATCTACATGCTAATACACATTATACTCATAGTCATGCAATGCTGATGAGCTAACCGATCGTCAGATTTAATCACCAATATCTGGTGAAAATTCTTATTTGGGTCATATATTCCAAGATGTTGTCAGGATTCACCTCAAAACATTAGATTCATCCGTGCTGGATCCGCGGCGGAATCCAACCCCCAACATGCAATACAATTCCGCAAGGAACTGCATAGACGGTGACAAAGAGGCAAAAATCATTTTTGGGGCGTGTTTAAAAAAAAGAGCTGTTTTGATGTGTATCACTTTAAATGCAAATGAGGTGCATATGCGCTGTCTCTTTCTAATTAAGTGTGCGAATGGATCTGTACGTCCCTTGTTCCTGTCGCCTCGTTATAGGGGCCATGATAATGTTACATAATTCATATATCAGGGGTGCGTCTGCTGTGAGACTTCAATGTAAAGGCCCACTGCCATGATCAGTCTTCACATATGAAATAAGAATTACATATATAACTGTCTTGAAAACTTCTACTGCATTGTTACTATAACAACAGCAAATATGAATTGTTTGTGAAAAGTTTTGATTATAGTAGTCATCAAAGGTGGCGCTGCACTGTAGAAGAACAGAGTCATGTCTACTAAGCACATGATGCAATGATTTCCTTATTGCAACACGATTTCTGCAATCTCACGAAATACTTTCATAATACAATAACTAACACAGTGGTAACTGAGACTTGTTGAGCAGTGCAAACTGTGTTACTGATTATAAAATGGGAGTTTTGTGTGAAAATGCAGAAATCAAATCGCTAATAGACTCATGAGTAAAATCATTTTGTGTAGTAAATATAACTTGGCAATACTTGGACATTTTGCTGCACACACCCTAAACATTCGCATCTAGAAAGACTTAGGGGCTGTACGATTTTATGGTATATATCGCAACCATAAAGTGTTATCATTACTTTAGCTATATTGTGTATTCCGCAGTACGCAAATATATCTACATAACATAGTATTACTTCAAAATTATATACACCTTTGAGTGATTAGGAAAGATGTATGAATGAGAAAATAAAGAGTGGGACACACTTGATAGTTCAGTAAGAAATAAAAAGAACAGAAAAAGAACTTAATGCGGTGCTTGCACTGACTGACACACACACAGATCTCTTCTGTGTTTTCTTGCTCTTGAATGGTCAAATATGCACACATTTATGTAAAAATGCCTGTTGTTTGAAATATTGATGGAAACACAGCCAGTTATGTGTTAAATAAACATTAACAGTTGGGTGAAAATCAGATGTTAATCAGTATATTGAATACACGCAGTTGGTCTTAAAGGTACAGCAGTCTAATTTACCTGCTGTCTGTCATTATTACTGTTAATCACTCACTGTACTTGACTGAATCACTTTTGGATCTTTAATAAGAATCAGTTCATGTTTGGTTTATATGCAGTATTTTATTTATACAATTATTTATACATTATTTAATTTTTGTAATATTTCTTACTAAATGTTAAATTAACCGTTCATATTAACTAAAGCACGAAATAAACATGAATGAACATCAGAACGTTTTTCTTCTCCACTGCGGAAAGACGTCAATACACATAATTAAGTTTATGTCCACAGACATTAATCTACTCTCCTAATTTGTTTGTTGGACAAAATGGGGGATTTTGCATTATGGTTGGTCAGATTGTTTGTCAATTAAACTTCCTGTGAAGGGTCAATGCCAGCTGTACAACAAAACGTCCAAGTATTGTCATGATGTTGATGTAATTTTACCCATCATTCAAAAAACCCTATTATAAAAACCCATTCAAAACTAAAAATGTAAAAAAAATAAATATACTATGGAAATCTACCATCAACTGTTTGGTTATCAATATTTTTCAAAATATCTTTTGCGTTCAACAGAAGAAAGAAACTCAGGTTTGGGACACCTGAGGGTGAGTAAATGATGACAATTGTTTAATTTTTAAGGCAACCTATTCCTTTAACAAGCTATTTTCTATTCTTTGGGGCAGGGAAACTAAAAATCAACAATATCTCATGACGATTTAAATTCGTCATTTAACAAAAGCAATGAAAAGTACATATTCTTGTAAATAAAATCACATGCTTCAATTCGATGTCATTTAAAGCAGTTCATTTTCATATCAATACTAAACCATTCTTGGACCTGCATCTTTACTGTACTGCATTTTGCGTATTCAACAATCTGAGTCCTGCCAAGAATCAAACAATTTTATTCTTACGTTTGGAGCAAACACCAATTCCACAACAGCTATCTTGACAACAGATGGTGCAAATATGCTTTACAAACAGCAACCTTTGCCAAAACATTTCCTCCTCTTCCTGAAAGTGAAACGAACATTATTACCTATCATTTTGGTATTAGGCTACTGGTACAATACAGTAAAATTATTAAAACCAACAGTAAACCATTGTTTTGGCCAACAGAACCCAAATTAAATATATTTGTGTGTCACTTAATTGCTTGTAAATGTGACAACCAGTCCTGCCAATTTCCTTGAGTGATAACTAGCCATGTTCTAATAAAACAAAACACGGAAAGAGCTACTCTTAATATGAAAAATTTGTGTTGGTCACTTTAAATAGTTACTAAGCTTTGCGGAATAATGTCATGGTTCATTCTTCTGACTTCCCATTGGTTCTCCTCTGCTCTGCAACATACCCAGCATACTACGCTGTAAAAGCAGACTTTCAGGAAATGTAAGTAGTTTGTCTGTCGTGAACGAACGTGACTCAATTGACAAAAACTCTGTTTGGGAAAACTCAAGGTGGCCCAGCCACCGATTATGTTGAGGGAGATGGATTCCCATTTCACGCCATAGGTTTTACAATTAAAGGTGAGTGTTTCTCTTTGTCATGTTCACTTAGTTTCAGTAGTTGTTTAATACAGTGAAATACAGTACAGTAAAAGTGTATTTGTTCTCCATAGAAAAACTTTAACATTTCCTTTTCAGTCAGAGATTGTTTTTTCTAGATTTTTCTTTGAACAATTGTTCACAGTATTATTAGTAATTTTAGAAGATACACATAATGTTAAGAAAAAAAATTTTTTTTTAAAAATTAAAGCTTTAAAGCTTATTAATGTGGCAATAATACACAACGGAATGAATGCAGTTAGCATGACTATTGTTCATTGATATCCACTGATTGTGTCGAGGAAACCACTATATGCTGGTTTGGTATGTTTTGAAGCTGGGATGCTGGTTTAAGCGGGTACTTTGCTGGTTAAACTGGTCCTTTGCTGATTAATGTTGGTCCTTTGCGGTTTATGCTGGTCCTTAAGCTGATCGGACCAGCTTACCAGCACCATGACCAGCTAAGGACCAGCATAAACCAGCAAAAATCCAGCTTAAACCGGCTCAAATCAACATCCCTTCAAAACATAGCCTACCTAACCAGCATTAGATGGTTTTTTTTATCAACAGGGATGACCGTGTCTTGAACATGAGGGAACCAAACAATTTTTTCTTGTTAGTTCAGGTTTAAGTATTAAAGTTAAAATTTTTTTAATAAAATAGCAAATACATAACGTTCATCATATTCATTCAGAAATATTCACACATTCATTCTTAATTGCCTGTCTGCTAAAAACACTTGTGTATCGTCACGTCATTCTATTATGAATTAGTTTGCATTATTTTTCGAAAACTCTTTTATAGACTAGTAAAACAATGGTCAAATATTACACGTATAAATACTTAAATCTTACCTCGCACTCTTTGACTATTAAAACTCGTGTAGCGCTTTGAATTCACTCGGCTTCTGTTGATAAAAGTCAGCCATCTTGAATTTGATTATCGATCTCAATCATTTTGACGTTGCGCTGTAAGATGCCGATCGAGACAGACCACCCAGAAACGTACATTTAAGGAGTAAATTCGGCATATCTGATAGTTGGGGAAATCCTTGTAGGCTACTCCTTAAAGTCTATGGCGCTTAATATGGATCAATATGGAGTTTTCATTTTTTTAGAATCCGTATTATTCCTTCACCAACGAAAAAATTCCAAAAGTCTAATGTTTGGAAGCTTTGCGTGTAACCTGGCAACGCGAAGAGTGATAAACCAGTCTGGATAAACATATGAGTAAACCTTTTCCAGCTTCCGCACGCAACAAACCCGGACCGCCAAATAATTATGAACATAATACGTGGTCATTTAAATAACCTAATAACTATAATTGTTTATGTTTTCATAGTTACTCTATTTCTGTCGGAGAAATGGGCCATTACTACTTCTGTGCATGCTTCATCTGTTGCATGTCTGAAGAGGACAGGATCGCCGTCGAAATAAATAATGAAATCAAACGCATCCTTGCAGAGCAGAAGAAGCAGCAAAGGAAAGAAATCAAGGTGCTTTTATTAGGTGAGATGATTCTTTGAGGGTTTTTTTATGAGAATTGTATTAAAATTGTAAACACAGCCTATTACTACATTTTTTTTCTCTAAAGTGAAAGTAAATTTAATCATAGCATGAAATGTTCTTCCAGTAAATGTCATCATGGGTTTGTTACATCATCTCTTGAGGGTAATTTCCTGACAGGTGTTCCTATAAGAGCTGATTAGACTGTTGTTATAAAAACTGCAGTAACTTCACTTTTTTGATCCTGGGGTAATTCTAGTAAATGTGTGACTTCAGTTCCTCTTCACTCACTAAAGCATGAGCAACATTTTTGCAATACAGCACATACTGATTCTGGTTTCAACGTAACATAAAGAAACATTCAAACACACCCAGCGCTGAGCTTTTTGAAAAGACAATTAATACACAATAAAAACTTAGATCTGTGTTAGACAGAACACATTCCACTGAGCACAATCTCAAATAGAGCAGTGTAAAATTTAGTATATGGAATTTCTTTTTTTTCAGTTTTCCTGTTTGCAGGTCTCTAATATTGAAGCATGATACTTTTGCTTTCATTTAGGCACAGGAGAAAGCGGAAAGACAACGTTTATGAAGCAGATGAAAATCATTCATGGAAGCGGATACTCGGAAGATGAGAGATGTAGCTACACTAAACTGGTTTTTCAGAATATCTTCAAATCTATGTGTTCAATGACAGATGCCATGAAAACGCTTAGGATTCCCTACTCCAACCCACAGAACGAGGTGATCAAGAGACCAAGTGTGTTTTTAGAGTCCATTGATTAATGAGGATCTTTTTATATCAACAATCATATTAGTTTTATTATGGATAAATATAAAAGATATATAAAAACAGGAATTGTAATAGTTTTTGCATGCATACTAACAGTAAAATATCTACATAATTTATGTCTATATGTTTGCAGCAATTTGAGAAAGATTGGATGTTATACTGTAATGTATTGTCAGCCTAATTGAGTCTGTAATATCCGTAGATTTATGCGCAGTGGTTTCAGGATCTGGATATACATCAGATAACGGAGCTGCAGAGAAGTTATGTAGAGGCTATTCATCATCTATGGGCAGACAAAGGCTTAAAGATGTGTTACAGTCGGCGCAGAGAGTATCAGCTGTTAGACTCAACTAAATAGTAAGTGTGTTAACACATGTCCTGTCTTTTCCTGACTACCTACATCTTTGTCTATTTCCTCGTCTCTTTTCCTGATGCCACTGACAAATTCACACAACAAATGTTATGCAAATAATTATGCAAATAAGGTTTGGCACATGGATTTTCAATCAGAGTATTTAAATTATTTCTTTTTTTTTTAAGTTTTATTGATAACTTGGACCGCATCGCAACTCAAGACTACATCCCTTCACCTCAAGATGTTCTTCAAGTCCGATTCCCCACCACCGGCATCACAGACCATTGCTTTACTTTGGAGAAGATAACGCTCAGGTACAGCAATGAACAATCATGCTCCTTAAAGGGATAGTTCACCCAAAAATGTCGTTCCTCATGTTGTTCCAAACCCATAAGACCTTCGTTCATCTTCATAACACACAAAAACCCGAAAATAATTGTATCTAACAATTTCTTCTCTTCCATGTCAGAATCTGACGCATGTTCATGACAGTACCACGATTCATGAACACATTCTTTTTTTAAATGTGTACATTAATTTACATAGTGCTGCCAAATGATTAATCGCGATTAATTGCATCCAAAATAAAATGTGTCTACTGTATTTATTATATTTATTAGATATTAATACACACATACACTATATATTTTGAAAATAATTACATGTACCTATATGTTTATATTATTTTATATTATATATAAATATAATTAAAACATAAGCATAGTATATTTATCTTAAATATATATGCATTTGTATTTATATATTTAGAATAAATATGCACAGTATACACAAATATACAGTGCAAACAAAAACTTTTATTTTGGATGTGATTAATCGCGATCTGACAGCACTAATTTACAATAATAGCAATTACAATAACTTTTAACGCCCAAAGTATGCTTTAGTTTTGACATGAAAAATATCCTGTCTATAGACAGTGTGGCTGCCTATATTCTATTTTGATAAATGTTCTTACCACATATCATGGTGTTTTGGACCCAATTGACTTTTATTTAAATTATGGACATCTTCTAAGAAGAAAGACAGTAATAAAGGTTTGGAACAGTTTAAGGGTTAGTTAATTAATTTTTAATTAATTATCCCTTTAACTAATGATAGCATCATATCCTGAAATACAAACAAAGTCTTGACAAAGTATTGACATGCTGTGCATTGCATGTGTTTTGTTGTGTTTACATAACTGACAAGGAAATAATATAGACAAGACCAAATGTTAAAGTAAATCAAGGTGAGTCACTATCTGATTTAAAGAAACTTGACCAAAAGGAAGAAGGAAACAATTTTAGGGACAAATCTGGCATGCAAATCCACAACAGCAGATCAAACAGAGAAGTGGATGAGATGACAGATCTTGATTTCTGGTCTGTCTGTCTTCTCAGGATTGTAGATGTCGGAGGTCAGCGAGGACAGAGAAGGAAGTGGATTCATTGCTTTGAAAATGTGATGTCACTCATATTTCTGGCCTCCCTCAGCGAGTACGACCAACTTCTGGAGGAGAATAACAAGGATGTACGTTTCTGCCTCTCTCCTCATATGTCTACAGTCCTTCCTGTTTAATGATTAATCGGTGTACTTTTGCTCTATTTGGCTCCAGAACCGTATGGAAGAGAGTTTGTCGCTGTTCTACACCACCATCCACTCGAAGTGGTTTGCTAATTCCTCCATCATTCTCTTCTTAAACAAAATGGACCTCCTAGCTGAGAAGATTCAGTTCTCTGACCTAAAATCATACTTTCCTGAATTTAACGGTATATTGGTGCACATTAAA
>JAUMHE010000079.1:8620648-8644678 GCA_032359235.1 Enteromius mattozi
CAAAGTTTAGGTCCAACTCTAATCAAACACACCTGAAGCAACTAATTACATTTTTTTTAAAAATTGTGTGTTTGATTAGAGTTGGAGCTAAACTTTGCAGGACAGTCGATCACCAGGAGCAGGGTTGGTCACCCCTGCTGTATGGCATTGGGCCTACTGGTTCATTTTTTTTTTTATTAAAAGCCGCTAATATTAGTTAGCTTTAAAAGTCATTTTGTATTAGTATAGGTCTATATAGGCTTTATCTATCTATATAATCTAAATTAGGAAAATATTCCCTTTAATGGTGTTTACAGAAGACAAGAAGGAACATACAAAGGTGCGCAAGCGTGGAACAAATCGTGCAGTGTCGTAAATAATCGGAAAAAAGAATTACCATTTGCGCACGCGCGTTTTCTACTACGTTATTATGCACATGCGTGGACAGATCGTGCAGGTGGAACAGATCGTGTACCGACAGTCATTGCGGAGTTACAATATGTTAACAGATCACATTAACATACCTGGAGAGAAAAAAGTTTTCAAAAGTATTCCCCCCCCTCTGCTTTTTTCACAAATCGCACCCTGATTAAATGTATATTGCAATTTGACGAATAAAAACGAATCTAAAAAGAGAATGAACGTGACTAAAACTAATAAAAACTAAAACGACGGCTTCACACAAAGACTAGACTGAAACTCAAATTAAAACAGGCCGCCAAAAACCATGTGTCCAAATTCACTCACTTGCTTTCACTAACTTTCAGTGGACTACATTAGTGGAGTAATACAGGGAATGAGTTTTGGAGATATTTTCAGATACAGCATGTTTTTGAATCACTTGCGTGAATGAATTCAGTTCCTGAATGAATGTTTTGAAAGAATCGGTTCATTAAATGTAGCCTAGATGAAGTCACTTGTTGCCATCTACTGGCGTAACAGCGTATAACCTGCAGAAAGAGCGACTGGAAAATCCCCACCATTAATGCACAAACTGTTGCTCAGACAATCAAATTTGAGATCTGAAATAGCTGTTTTATAGACTGTAGCACCAGTTAACACTGGACCAGTCAAAAATGCTAAATGAAACGCAATGTTTCCAGGAGCACATAGGCCTACAGATGCACATTTAACAGAACATCGTCTATTCTTTAGGGCAATAAGGACCCAGTGTCTTCTTGTAACCAAAAAGCCACGACATCTCATGACCATTTAAATCTAAAAACAGAGGATACATACATTTTTCACCGAAAATAGGTCATGAACAAAAGCGATAAAGAGTCATAGCCGGCATAATCTTTTAAATCGAAGCACATGCTTCAATTTGATGCCATTTAAAGCGCTTCAACAAATCCAAAATATTTGAATAATTTTAATATCAATGCTAAATCATCCTTGTATGCCTACATCTCCATTTTTATTGTATTGCATTTTGCCTTTTCAGTAGAGTATGAGCCATGCCAAGAAACAATTTAGCATTTGCGTTTGGAGCGAACAGCTATTCCGCAACAACAGCCTTCACGACAGATGGTGATACCCTCCAAAATATATCCTCCTCATCCTGGAAGTGGAATGAACATTGGTCATTTCACCTGTGGTATGATATTACAGCATAATGAGATGAAACTGAAAGTAACATCTTGACCTCTGCAGGGTACCAAGATGCCAAATTTACTCTAAAGTTTGTTTTGATTCTACTTGCCTTGCATAACTTAAAGCAATAGCTGTCAATTTCCATCACGTAGCCTACCTTTCAGGTCACCTTGTCCATTTGAATCTGTTGCCCATAACATTTTGGCTTGTTTGGATTTTCTTATTCAATAAAGCTTTATTGACAAATTATGAATTTGATTTATTTCTGCATTTCATTATTTTTTTGTATAGCTAGCTATACAGCAGCAAGATTATTGGAGCATGCATAAAAGAAAATACTATTCCAATCTTCCTATTTCTAAATTTCACAATGAATTTAGAGTGTTACTGCTATATTGCAAAATGTAGGCTACTTGCAGTTTCTGCAACTTCATTTGTTTCAGTGTGGGCCTAGTTATTGTCAGAACCTGCAAATCTATCACTTTACTGTATGAATAAGTTGCTCTAGGAATTTGTATACTCATCTCATTTTATGATACATTTTTATATAAGCTACCTATGGATTTTATGCAAATATATAATAAATTAAGGAAGTGATAATTTAGCATAAACCTTACTGATGATGCATAATTTGTATTGGCAAGCAGATGAACTCAGAAAATACAATGCAGAAAGTTTTTTCCAGAGAAAACTATTAAAGAGAAAGAGAGAGAGAGGTGATCTAAATATTTGTGGGTTGGAAACAGATGTAAAATTGACAGGCTTGTGCTGCAGTTCTATGGATTTTCTTCCCTCCAGGGCTTCGAGCCACGTGACACAAAACTATGAATAGGTTAATGTGGGAGGTGTGTTGATATTACAATGATATTCCAGTTTGGTTGATTTTCCTAAAACGTGTTTAAAATCAGAGTCTTTCTCCAGGACTTTGACTTACTTACCTGGTTCCCATGGCAATATGTGGACTATAGGCAATCTCAATATCTCACAACACCGTGAAAGTCCTGATAAACCGGTTTCGCCTACGAAGACAAAAGACCAACTTCCAGAGCCCAAGAGAGAGGAGTGTCAAATACCTGCACAGCTATTCAAGAAGTTAACACCACTTGTAACTTCTAAAACAGGTTTTGTACTTTTCTGCCTGAAACTGGATGTTTTTCTTCAATTTGATACTCAAAACTAATAATCCACACTCATCTTCT
Organism: Enteromius mattozi; assembly: GCA_032359235.1. Lineage (NCBI taxonomy): Eukaryota > Metazoa > Chordata > Actinopteri > Cypriniformes > Cyprinidae > Enteromius > Enteromius mattozi. Next base: position 8,623,420 of record JAUMHE010000079.1, read on the forward strand.
TAAGCCAGTCTTTTGGGAAGAACTCTCATTCACTGTCAATATTATTAAACAGCTTTTAGAGATTTATAGTCACTTTGGCGGGCATTCCACTGACAATCGGATGTGTTTCAAAAGATAGCAAGCTGTCTACCAAGACGGCGTTTTTGGTAGATATGATGCCAAAAAAATGCTGACTAGCACACCCCTAGCGGGGCGTTCATCTCGAGCGCGTTTTTCTCGGCACGATTTTCGATTTATGTACGCATGCGTCACACGGAGCTTGCGTCGCGTCTCCAGCGTTTTGCGTCAAACTAAAAACTTGAAAACCCACCTCAAGAGACCCTTGCGTTCAATTCGGCTCCATTCCGTCTGGCGGCTTTTAATCACAAGAACTCGCCCCCTAAGATGTCCAAGCCGCTGTCTAAGTAGGCAGCTGACTAGATTTTGAGACAGCCCATATTCACAGAGACTATCCGCGTTCAAGAAGGACTTTCCTGAATTGCAGGTAGACCCGTCTGAAGCCAAAGAGGAAAAATCATGTGACGCTTACAGAAGAATTTGGGGTTTTTTTTGTTGGGAAGCTCTTGAGAAAAACGTCTTCAAGAGATAGAAGTTGGTTCAAACCCAGTTCGGCTCAGGGAGAATAATGGATCGCCTTTCGTAAAGGCATTACTGACTCCATACAGGTGTGTCGACGAATGAAGGTAAGTGATTTATCGCGTTTTAATCCCTGTTTAGGTTTGTTTCTTTCTTTATAGGTATCATAAAAGACCAATTGGTATTAGGTTTCTTATTTTTCTTAGGGGAAGTCCAAGATGTGTTGAAAATAGTAGATATCAAAATTACACAAAAGCAGGTTTTCCCCTGAATAGTCAGCGTGTATACTACAAATAGAAATTGATTTTTTTCCCCATTTGAGGGGTAGCTATATCCTACTTATGATGGAAGTTCGGCTCATTTCCTCGATTCGGTTCTTTTGAACAGTTCGAAAACGATTCTACTTCTATATGTCAACTTTCTCGCATATTACAAGCTCGTATCTCAGTTCAGTTTGTTGCAGCCAACATGGCTCTGGAAAACAAAATATACTTGTACCTAAAATCAACATCAACAGTATTTTTGCTCTGGATAAAGGCTACTTGCATCAGTCGACCTCCTGAAGAACCTCTCGGACCGATACTGTTTTGTGAACCGGTTCAATTGATTCATTGAAAAGTTTCGACTCAAAACATGGGTTGAAGCTGGGATTTAGAACATTTAAACTGAAAGTACTTATATGTGGAGAGCGTTCACTCAGTATCATTATTTTATTTTTGACCAAGATGGCTTTTAAAGGGCTTTTGCATCTGAACTCTTCCTATAGACCTAATTTTCTTAAAAAAAAACATTACATGGAATGGGGTATTTATCTCTTTATGCTTCTTCAGAAAGTTGTTTTTGTCCTGTAGAGGAGATGGGGGGCTGCTGGAGATGGTGCTACACGACGTGCATCTGCTGCTTGTCTGAAGATGAGAAGACCGCCATCGTCGTACACAATGAAATCAAAAGAATCCTTGCAGATCAGAAGAGACGAGAACGCAGAGAAATCAAAGTGCTTCTGTTAGGTGAGATATGTACATATTGAACTGTTTAAATATTTATAAACTATTTGACGCACAAATAGGGACACCCAAGACTTCACCTGAGGAGCTGAGATCTTTAGATATAGTATCAAGTGAGTGCATCTCTGAGTCATCTTAACTGTGAAGGGAGTGAACCATTATGTGGAAAATACTTGTTTATGTATGTTTCTACCAAGGCATTGAAATCAAAATATGCCTTTTGAAAACAATAAAAATATCAAGCCTCTCTCTCACACTCTCTCTAGTTATAATTTATTTATTTTAGTGCTGTCATAAAATTACTTGCGATTAGTTGCATCCAAAATTAAAGTTTTTGTGTGGACTTATATTGTGTGTAATATAATGTGTGTGTTTATATATATATATATATATATACAAGCACACACAAGCACATGCATGTATGTTTAAGAAAAACATTTTCTATATATTAAATATATTTATATATGATGTAATTTATAAGAATATGAATATATACATGCAAATACGTGTAAATATTTTCAAAGTATATGCTGTATGTGTATCTCTTTAAATACATACATCATAAATATTCACAGTATACACACATATATTATGTAAACAAAAACTTTTATTCATGATTAATCGTTTGACGGCACAAATTTATTTATTTGTTATTTTTTGTGCTCTACTTCAACAAACCAGAATGATTATTGTTGTGGTAAGTTAAATATAGGGTATAAAGGTGTTTTAACTGCTTGATATGTCACATTACCTACCCATTATTGTTGTGGGTCCTACGTGGAGATAGTTGTAGATGCCAAGTTAGTATGACTAGTCTTTTTTTCACAAGATGTCTTTCTTGAGGGACACATTCTTAAAAGATCAAGTGATCAGGGCATGCCTGACGTTTTTTTTTTCTGCTCGTGATAATGGAGAGGGAAAAAACCGCTCGCCCTGATTTGATGTGATGTGTGATTGTTTGTCCGTCAAATATTTGCAGTTTGAGAAAGTCACTGATAACTGGTTAACGCCTGTCTGCATAAATCATTCAAACCCAAACGATACGAGAGAAATAGTTGCAGACTTCACAGCAGAGAAAGTCCCCCAATGGTTAAAAGGCATCCAAACTCGTCCGACTGCATGCTTTCTGACAGTCTCCAGCTGTCAGTTTAAACAAAGATGAAAACATCTCGCTTTGTGGATTCTCTGTTAACAGGACGGATAACATTCTATTGTGTGAGAAAAAAAAGCCTCAAATGTTATCGTCTACACGTTGCATTCCTTTTCGGTTCTCCATTTTTGTCATTCCTTGACCTGCTTTCAGAAGTAGAATTTGGCATCCCTTTTCTGCTTTGAGTGATATTTATTTTTTTATTGTGGATTTCAGGCACTGGAGAAAGCGGGAAGACGACTTTTATCAAGCAGATGAGGATTATTCACGGCAAGGGCTTTTCCGAAGAAGACAGGCGTGGATACACTAAACTGGTTTTCCAGAACATCTTCACAGCTATGAAGGCTCTGACAATAGCCATGAACACCCTAAAGATTCCCTACGCTAACCCGCAGAACGAGGTGACTTGCCACAGAAAATCATAATGAGTTTTATACTTGAAATTAACTGTGTTTTGAAACGCCCACTGCCAGCACAACTAACACAAGCAAGTACTACCTGTTTCACACACCTAACAGAAAATACATAAACAACATATATATATAAAGCAGTGACAGTTGTCCTTTGAAATAGAGCAGAAATATAGAAAGCATCCAGACGATATTTATATAAACAAGCCTCTTTTGTTGCCATTGATGTCCATAGATATACGGGAAACAGTTTCAGGAGGTGGAGGTCCGTCAGATGGCTCATTTGGACAGAATGTATGTGGAGGCTATCCGCAGACTTTGGGCTGACGATGGTATCAAAGCTTGTTACAGTCGTCGTAGAGAGTACCAGCTTCTGGACTCTACAGAATAGTGAGTATATGTGTCCAAAAAATAAACACGGATGGGGGGGATCAGAACCCTGATACAAAGCTTATATCATTCTACAGGGGTTGATTTTACTATAATGACCAGTTGAGTGTACATTAGTATGCTTATTACATGAAAACATAATGAATCAATTAATGAATGAATAAATACATAAATAAATATATGTGGCCAGAAAATATCAATTTGAGAGACAGCAGAATAATACAAGAAGTTGAATTGAATATTTATTATTTATTACATTTCTATTGAGTGTAGTATTTGAAGCATCTATTTTCTTAGAATTAGAATTTGTAATGTCATATTAAATTAATAATTTATTAAATCTAAAATAATCAGTATACCAATTACAATTATGTAATTACATTAATAATATTCACAGCAAAATTGCAGAAAACCGTAAGACCTAATTATTAGTATTAATAACTAAGGCATACGTCTTAAAATATTATTACACAATAGTTAAGATAATCATAATTACAATAATACTAATAAGTATTAATACTATATTATTATTATTATCATACTAATAATCATTTCTTAAATTACATGAATGAATTAATGAAATTGTATATGTTAAATAAAATGTAGTATTTCTATTTATTTTTCATAATTAGAATATAATTAGGTATTTATATTATTCATAGATGTTATCTATTAGATAACATCTATATTAATTTGTAATATTATATTATGATATTTATTAATAAAACTATGTTTATATATATATTCATATATAAATGTATAAACGTAAATATTTTCAAAATATATACTGTATGTGTGTGTATTTATATATACATCATAAATAAACACAGTACACATACATATATAATGTAAACAAAAACTTATTTTGGACGGGATTAATTGCAATTAATCGTTCAACGGCACTAATAACTACATTAATAATGTAAACAAATATAAATCTAACATGACTGTAATTACATCAGAGCTAACATATAATATTAATACTAATATATCCATGCTAACAAGAATTTTAGCAGTTCGTTTTTTGTCAAATGTTTACGTATATAATGTTTATGATAAAAACCCCTAAAATGGTTTGTGCAGATCCACATAGCACCATTGGAGGGCAATACAGCTGTATCTTTAGACAAGCATATGTGTCCAAACCAGTCAGTATTTCTAGTAAACCTTTCGTTTGCATCAAATATTAATGAGTCGTCTTTCTGTTCTATTCTTTGACAATTGATATGCTGTCTTTTATTTTAGTCATATATTATTAACCCATTTTCACTTTTCATATTGTTCTAAGCTGAATATCGTGCGTCTTTGTTTTAATGCAGGTAAAGCTCACCTGAATTAAGGCAGTACTGCTCATTGTTAAGCACGTTTCCTGTGAAGTACATCAGCGTGCTCTTGTTAATCGTTACCTAATCACTCCTTTACACAGTTCTGCATGTCCTTCTCGTTCTCTCACCCTGCTTCCCTGATCGTGTTTTCAGTTCTACTAACCTGGCCATGATAAGAAACACAAACAAACCAGGACGTTTAATTAAACCGCCGTCTAAAGCACAAACAGCAATAAAGCAGAAGCCAAACGTCATGGCACTTTATCACACTCACTTCTGAAATATTTTACTTAAGCATGTTTTTATGTTGTTGTTTTTTAGCTATATGACAAATTTGGAGCGTATAGCGGCCCCAAACTTCATCCCGACAGCCCAGGATGTGCTCCGAGTCCGATTCCCCACCACAGGCATCAATGACTACTCCTTCAGTGTGGAGAAAATCACCCTCAGGTACCGTAATGGGCATATTTTTGGGTCTTTTTTTTTATTTGCTAAAATTTGCTCACTCTCAGACCATCCAAGATGTAGATGAGTTTGTTTCTTCATCAGAACATATTTGGAGAAATTCAGTATCACATAACTTACTCACCAGTGGATGCTCTGTAGTGAATGGGTGCCACCTGAACGAGAGACAAAACAGCTGATAAAAACATGATATTAATTCACAAATAATCCACATAACTCCAGTCCATCAATTAATGGCTTGTGAAGAAAAAGCTGATTGTTTGAAAGAAACAAATCCATCATTAAGGCGTTTAAACTGTCACTTCAGGCCATAATCCATAATAACGCTTAATCCCGTGAAAAAGTCATCTCATCTAAATCAGAAGAAACAAGTGAAAACAGTTAAAAACAAACATGAGTAACAAATATGTCAAAAAAAAAGTCAAATGTGGATATTGATGTGAGAGGCCAACAGAAGGATATTCTTTTTTTTTAAGTGTTATTGTAGATTTTTGGCCAGAACGATTAATTGTGATTAATAGCATCCAAAATAAAAGTTTTTGTTTATGTAATATATGTGTCTGTACTGTGTGTACTTATTATGTATATGTCTATATATATATATACACACACAACATACAGTATATATATTGTAAAGTATTTACATATATATTTATATTATATAAATATTTAAAATACAAATATACATTGTTCTTAAATATAAACATGCATGTTTATTATTATATATACATTATAATATATACATAATAAATATACACTGTACAGAGACATATATTACATAGTATATTATGTAAACAAAATGTTTTATTTTGGATGCGTTTGACAGCACTAGTTTAAAGTTAAAAACACACAGCTTTTCACCTCACAAGATGTTAACTGATGGACTGGAGTTGTGTGGATTACTAGTGCATTATTGTGTTGTTTTTATCAGCTGTTTTGTCTCTCATTCTGACGGCACCCATTCACTGCAGAGCATCCACCGGTGACTAGTGATGTAATCCTAAATTTCTCTAAATCTGATGAACAAACAAACATCATCTACATCTTGGATGGCCTGAGGGTGTGCACATTTTCAGCAAAATTTTATTCAGTACCCCCTGCAGTTCCCTTGCAAACATCCAGGGGTCCTCGAACCCCTGGCGTCAGAAAAGTGGTGCTCTATAATATGATTTAATTTCTGCCTGGCAACTACCTAGAAAACCACAGCAACAGCATAGCAATGTGCTAAAAGCCACTAGGAACACCTTAGCAACTACATATAGCAACATAGACAAACTATCAGCCTTGCCCTCATACTTTATTCAGAAAACGTAAAAAAAAAAACATTTTTAGAGTCATCTGTATATTTGGAGGTAGACATGTTTGATATATTCGACAGCAGGGAAGTAGGAACACGTGATAGAGGTTGACGGTTAGTGTTTAATGTTTTTGGTTGAAACAGAAAGTGTCAAAAATAAACAACACAATTTAATGTCGGTCTTACCACTTTTTTTTGTTTTTGTTTCTGAAGGATTGTGGATGTGGGTGGCCAGAAGTCCGAGAGACGGAAATGGATCCATTGTTTTGAGAATGTGACATCGCTCATATTTTTAGCCTCCCTCAGCGAGTACGACCAGGTGCTGGAGGAGAATAACAAGGAGGTGAGCGTCTCCTTCACATCAGTCTGTCTGAATCTCTCTTGTCCCAATCGATTGCTTTGATCTGGATATTTTGGGTCTGGACTCGGATCAGTGCTGAGGCATATTTCACTGCAACTCAAAGATAAAAAGAAACGTGCGCATTTCTAATTTGCGCAAAGATATAAAACCCTTTTTTAAAATCAATAACTTATTGTGACGTTATGTAATTCGTTAACTAAACTAACTAAAACGTTAATTAAAATTCTAAATAAAATGCAAATATAAAGTAAAACGTATTTGCTACAAATATAAATAATATACAAATTATAAAAATATTTATTTATATATTTATAGCAGCTAAATAAGCTAATAACACAGCCGCTGTGATGTCTGTTAATCAAAGAAGAAATGGGAATAAAACAGAAAATTAATACGTTTTGTAGCTTTAAGGAATCATTTATATTTCATTTCAAATTTCATGTTTATTAACTTTATTACATTTCTGTATATTTTACTACTTGATGAAGGGCACGGGTAAATCTGACATTATTATAATGGGTTTATGTGAAGATTGTTTTAAGAAATGAAATATTTTTATTATAATGTAGTGTTGAAGGGCTATAGTCAATGGTTAAATGTTAGGAAAAAATAAACAATTTTTATAGAAGCATATTGGTATTAATATCAGTGATACTCACCTTCAGTCATAAAAAAATATGCCAGTAAACAAATCTTAAAAATATACTGTCATTGTGTTGTTTCAGCATTCAACTACTGCAATATAAAAGTATATTAAACTTATATTAACTTTATTAGGCTAACTTTTGTTAGTTGGAAGTAATTACGATTAATTTGTTATAAATATGTAATTATTATGAATATATATATATTATATATATAACAATATAAACATAAACTAACAAAAATGACAAAAGCACATAAAAATTATAATACAAATTAAAGATAACAAAATAACAAATTAAAAATTCACCTAAAATTAAAAATTAATACTAAATATTAAATATAATAACAAAGTCACATGTAAGATATTAATAAATGATATAATAGTATATAATTAATACTAAAATAATGCTTGTTCAGCAATGAAAATTATCTATGCATGCTTTGTTTACATGACAAAAGCATAAAATAAAAGTCAGTATAATAGTTAAATAATTACATTTAATTTTAGATTACATTAGTGTACCAATTTAATAATATTACATAAGCATGAATATAATTCACAACAACAAATACCAAACACTTCTCTTTCATATTAAAATAGGCTACTGACAGATTTCAATTGTCATGAAAATAATGTCACAATGCAAAAACATCTCAACGGTCCTAAAATGGCTTAATTTTATGAATGCAAAAACTTTTTTCTCGTCTTTTTCTCTTTTTTGTGACATTGAGGTGATTTACATTCTGTTGTTTCACGTTTGTTTGCACCTTCCCTGAAATGCTCCTTCCTGTTCTCTTCCCATGCAGCGCTGATAAATTGCGTGATCTCTTGTCTCTCTCATTTAATTAACTTCTGCTTCGAATGCTTGTTCTCTCCAACTCCAGAACCGCATGAAAGAGAGCTTGTCGCTCTTCTACACCACCATCCACTCGCCGTGGTTCGCCAGCGCCTCCATCATCCTCTTCCTGAACAAGGTGGACATCCTGGAGGAAAAGATCAAGACGTCAGACCTAAAAAATTACTTCGGAGGGTTTGACGGTATGGAAATAAGTATTTGTGCACCAACGGTTCAGTAAATCAGCCCCAAACCTGCCCCGCCCCTTAAACAGAAATATTATGGGATGAGAATATCAGGCTGTCTAGGAAACGGAATTGACAATGCAGTTGGAACAGGTTTTGCTTCACAGCAGATGGTGTAGGACAGATATTAGTTTCTTAGTGCTGATAGGGAGGCAGTATTCGTGGAAATGACCCCAGTTTGATCGCTTTAGAGCTCTCGCCCTCTACCCCCGTTACCAACGGCAACCAAAAAATAGCCAATTCTGTGCATTTACAGGCAGAAAGAAAGAGCGTTAAACACACTTTCTGATAGGAGTTGCTCTATCTTTGAGATTTAAAGATAGACAACCTGTTATGGTTCAATTTAAAGAGACAGTACACCTAAGAAGACCAATTCTATTGTGATGTATTTATAAAATGTAATTTATTCCTGTAATGCAAAGCTGAATTTCAGCATCGTTACTCCAAACTTCAGTGCCACATGATCCTTCAGAAATAATTATAATATGCTGATTTGCTGCTTAATTATTATGAATATTATTGGTGCTCATTTATTAACAATGGGTCTTATTATCAATGTTAAAAACAGATTTTGCTGCTTAATATTTTTGTGGAAACTCCTATATTTTTTTCTGGATTTTTTGGTAAATGGAAAGTTTAAAAAGAGCATTTATTAGATTTATTTATTTCGATTTTTTTATTTAATGCATAGTTACTGAATTAATGTATTTTTAGTATATATACATGCTGTCTCAGCCTTCACAAAGGCTGCATTTATTTAATAAAAAATTCAGTAAAACAGGAAAATGTTGAATTTTTCATCACAATTTTAAAGACTTTCTTTTAAAACATTTCAAAACTTAAACTTGCTGAAGCTGAAAATACAATAAAGGCTAAAAAATAAATAAAACTAAATAATAACAAATTATTTTTATTCATATTTAAGCATATTTAATGAATAATTATATTCTGGGGGTGGCAAAGCTGAATTGTCAGTGTTAACTTTCAAAAATATCAGAGGTATGATTGAAAAATAAATCAATAAATAATTAAAATGAAGAAAGCAATAATTCTATATAGCTAGGATGCATTACAGTTATAACGTTACAACAGATTTCTATTTCACAAAATGCTGTTCTTTAGAACTTTGTATTTATCAAAGATTCCTAATAAAAAGTGTATCACAGTTTCCACAAAAATATCAAGCAGCACCGCTGTCAATAAGAAATGTTTATGCATATGAGAATAATTTCGACACTGAAGACCCGAACTATAACCTGCAATCATTTTTACAGAACAAATAATCAAGCCTTTTTTGATCAAATAAACCCAGCCTTCAGTTTCGTGAACATTCTGCTAAACATCTCCGTTTGCGGTTTACTAAACAAAGTCAGTCAGACAGGGTCAGTAGTCATTCCTGAGTGATCTGTCCTTTTCTTAATAGTAATTATAAAAGTGTTTTCTTAGACTCTTTCTCTGGCTTACTTCATTGGTGCTGCCTCTGTAATTTGCATGTACTCCTTCCAGTTCAATCGCTCTTACCTTCCGAGCTTGTACTAACTCCTCCCCTCCTCTGTGGTTTGGTGCCACCCTCAGGCAAACGGCGGGACGCACAAGATGCCATGGACTTCGTTCACAATATGTATAAACAGAGGGCCGTGTGTGCTGAGACAAAGGAGTGCAAAAACATCTACCCTCACTTCACCTGCGCCACGGACACCAATAACATCCGGAAGGTTTTCAATGATGTGAAAGACACTGTCCTCATCAAGTCCCTGCAGGAATACGGAGTGCTCTGAGGGATGGGTACTGCTTGTGCCAACCTAATAAACTGAGCGCAATCGATGGCTTGAACTGTCTATGCAGCCTTCCATTTCTTCGTCTTTCGCTCCATCTATTCCTATATTCCTACTCTTTTGTCATTTTGGTGGATAAAAACTGTGACGCACTTTCAAACTAGATCACTGCAAGCAGCCTACTTAAAGAGACGTCACTGCGAAGGAATGAGGAAGCTGTGACGGTCACAGGAACGTTTTCTTAAAAAAAAAAACTGATCCAGATTTTCAGCGTGCTTTGGTTTCGAGGGGGTGGCAGGAATTTTTACGCTATAGCTGCTGGCAAGAATCAGCTGAGAAATACAAAGCAATGCTGAGCTGATCTGTGCTGGAGAACACGTTCAGCGTCCTGCCCAAATATTTGACTTTACTGATTACTCAGAGCAACAGGGTGGAGAATTTCTTTTCGAATAGGACCGAGTAGTAATGTGGAAGCCTGTTTCTGCCACAGAATGAATAAATAAGTATGATTAATAATAAATAAGAATTAGTGCCGTCAAGCAATTAAACGCATCCAAAATCAAAGGTTATGTTTACGTAATGTGTACTGTGTAAATTTATTATGTATATATAAATACAAACACATGCATGTCAAAAATGTTATGTTTATATATAAAATATATTTATATATAATATAAGAATATAAATGAATATGCATGTAAATATTTCCAAATTATATACACATGCATGTGAGTGTATTTATACATACATAATAAATATACACAGAACACACATATATTATGTAAACCAAAACTCTTATTTTGGATGCGATTAATCGTTTGCGGCACTAATAAGAACAATAAAATATAAATATAAAATTTATAATATAAATATAATAAAATAATATAATCCTGCTGTTACATAATTCTGACTGTATCGTGAGATATAAACTTGCAATTCTAAGAAAGAAAAGTCTGTAATTGTAATTGTGTTTTTTTTGTAACTTGAAAGAAAAAAGGTTACACTTTATTTTTAAGGTGTCCTTAATTGTTCAGTTAAGTACTGAGTAATATTAATGAACTAAATGTACTTACTGTATGGGTAGGGTTAGGTGCATGTAATTATGCATAATTTATTGTTGTTATAATATCAAGTACATGTAACGTGTAACAAGGACACCTTAAAATAAAGCATACCAAAAAAGGTATAATTGTGAGATTAAAAAGTTGCAGTGAATGTTTTTTTTTTTTATTCGGTGGTGGAAATAAATAAAATAAATAAAGAGTTGCGAGATGTGAACTCAGAATTGTGAGAAATAAAGTCAGAATATTTTTTTTTTCTTGGAATTGCATGTTTATATATATTTATATCGAAATAAAGGCTTAATTGTGTGATTTAAAAAAAAACAAAAAAAAAACAAAACTTTTTTTATTCCCTGGCGGAAACAGGCTTCCAGGTTATTTTTTTATGTCATAAACACAAGCCAAACTGTTCAAAGTTGGGGTCTTGAATTAAAAATCTGAAAAGTAAAATGTCACTTTTTGTAATCTGAAATTTTTTATTAAGTGGTCTTAACTACTATGTGCTTACATTTAAATTAATAATTTGGTACAATGTACTTATTGTGTACATACGTGTCATTACATTGTACTTATATTGTAATAAATACCAGTGTGTAATTACACTTATAGTAACACTGTTGATTCAACCTTAACTCACCCTTAAAACTATCCATACCACCAAACCTGTCCCTAACCTTACTCGTATCCAGCCTCACTAGCAGCACAAATGTTTTGTAATACAATATGAACATAAAAAGTATATTGTACTTATTTTTTGATGAAAGTACATAGTAGTTAAGGCCACTTAATATAAAGTGGGAACCATTTTTCTTTACAAACTATATTTTAGAGCAGGAAATATCCTTATATATTTGCTCAAAATGGAGATAATACTGTTACTTTCATGTCAAATATATGAATTCGTTTATATATATTATGTGTATACATTTGATATATATAAAAGTATAGTACTTCTGGTTTGTTTGTTGTGTATAACAAATGTAATAGTATCTTAAAACTGTTATTAGTTAATACACAGTTTAGTATTAATTTATACATAACTTGGGTTAGCTGTTAAATTGTCATTAAAGCATTTTAAAATGATCCAATCCATCTGCTGTAAATGAAAACTAGACACTTTACATCATTTCTAATACTAGTGTGTTAACTACGAATCAGTCAGGAAAGATATTTGTTTTGCAATATGTTTAAAATTGGAAATTTAAGGCCTTTATGTTTATAAATGTCACCAAGAATCAACTACACGTAGATATAAGACACTTTCCATGAATAAAGTACAAAAATAAAAAGTTATTTTATCTTCTTTCTCAACAAACGGTTAATGAAAAGTGATGGTATATCTAAAGAAAATGTTGACTGTAATCCTGAGAAGGTAAAAAAAATTATGAATTGTTTATTTTCTGTTCGTTTTGATTTTTCATTCTATTTATGTGATTTGTGATTGTTGCAACTGTTACCAGAATTTGGCAACCCTGTTACCATTAATTTCTTTCTGATTATAAATGCAATTTACTTTTAACATTTGTTATTTCCTACCACTAAACATGAGAGGAACATGAAAATGGGGAAAACCTTTTGGACTAGCTTATGTACTGATAAAAATAAATTCGATTTCCCTCGAATCTAATAAACTATTTGCTCGGTTATTTTCTTTTCACAAAAAGATGTGTAACATTGCTGAAGTCTGAAGGTCTTTGAACACAGTCAGAAATGTTCGTATGCGTTTTTTTCATATTCGCCATCCTGTCCTATCATAATGCTTGCTACAGATGCGAAAACACAGAAAAATGAACCTGGTCTGAATTTTTTTGACGGAAAATTCTGACTCGTGTGCAATGGCCTTGAGGCTTATGGATGCTGATAACGATACAATTTGTATAGAAATAGAGAAAATGCAATGAGATCATTATATGACATGTTATATAAAAATAGCAACATCTAATAGTTTTTAAAAACAAAACGTACCCTATACATGGAAAGTGCCTTTAATTTTTAGCATTGATCAACTGGTTTTCTGAGGTAAATATTTTAATATTTTGTTCTTTTTTCCCCTCCTTTTCTATCCTTTGCTTTGGTTACATTTTCTGTTTTTTTTATCCAAATGTTTTCCAACTCCACCCTATTATGATGCCAGGCCAAAAGCGAGACAAGGATGACGCAATGGACTACATCAGTGCCCTCTACCTCGAACAAGCTTTAAACCGTGAAAAACGTGTACTGAAGTTTATTTATCAACACTTTACCTGCGCCACGGACACCGACAATATCCGCAAGGTCTTCAATGATGTCAAGAGAACCGTTCTCGTTAAGGAACTGCAGTTATATGGTATGCTTTAAGATGTAGAGCAGCTTCATCTCACAAGCAGACAATCTGAACTGATTCCTGGAAACACAAAACGGGTTAAAATCAATAGATATCTTATAACACGGTTGAATTAACTTCACTGATGGATTAATTGCACTTGCATTTTTTTTTTTTTTTTTTTGTAGAAAAAAAATAATTTCTATTTTCTACCAAAAAAGAATTTCACAAAAATATTTGTTGAAATGGACAAAATGTCAATATGTTCATGGTAATATTTCAGGAACTCTTTGATGAAACTGAAATGAAAAATTAAGTACTTGTATTTGCACACAATAAATCAAATAAGTACTGAGCACTGTAAAGTCATCTATATAGTTAAAACAGCCTGATCTCACAGAAATTCGTACATATTTTACGAGGTGGTTAATTCGTACAAATTCATATGATTTGTGCTAAATCGTACGTATTTTACGAGTTGCCAATTCGTATGAATTTGTAAGACTGACCCCGCCCCTAAACCTACCCCTCACTGGGGTTTAGACAAATCGTATAAAATCATAGTGAGGTCGTACGAATTTGCCACCTCATAAAATAGGTATGAATTGGCTGTGAGATTGTTGGTTAAAATGATGCAGAAAAAAAGATGTTGCATTTTTAGAAGAATTCATTTTTAAATTAAAAACTTGATTGACTGATTGATTGATTGGCTTAGATTTAACCAATTAATAATATTTTTTATGATGAATTTGAAAGTGTGGAACAACTGGTACAACTGTAAAATACATTTTTAAAAATTATGATTTTTTTGCCTTCATATAATTACCTTCACATTTTTTTTATTACTAGTTTTCTTTTTAATAGTCAACTTTTAACTATTTTGTATTTTTCGAATCATCAGTCATCAAAGCTTGGTAAATATTGGTCACAGACGTAGAGATTTATTTTAAATTTCAAGCTGATTACTAAAATCATACAGATGGACAGATGATGTTTTAATGCCATTTCACGTCTTATTTTGACTTAATAAAGTGCTTATATCTAAGTGTGTGTTGTTTAATTAACAGCATTATATTGTTCATTCTGACTGATTCACAGAGGCAGGATTTATCGCATGAACTAATCGCCAATCATAACATCCAGTAAAATCACAGACTTACGGCACACTTTAGGAACTCAATGGGTTCAGGGGAGGCGAGAGTTGAGAGGTTTTTTTAACACCTTTTAATGTTGTATTTACGCCTGTTTTTTTACCATATTTTTTTCTCATCTAATATCTAGAATTTTTTTGTTTGCCTCCTCGGATGAAATACCCCTGGTCCATATAAAATATTATGATAATACCTATGCAAGAATTCTTTGGTCTTACCAATGAGATTGCCGCCTTTGTTGACATGCCTGGAGCTGCTGAAGCTACAGTACATGGCTTGGTGGTGTTCAAGCACAAACCGGTCTTGCCGAGCACACAAATTAAGTAGACTAAGAAGATGCACCTTGGCAAGCTGCTGGTCTCGCTGTTTTCAACGAAAAACGCTGACGATTTTCAAAAGTGATATGTGGTGTATCCTGGTGTGTACAGGCCTTAAATGTCTGGCTCCCAAAAGATCTGCTCTGCTCCATCATAACCCACTCAAGCTTGAGGATTTTCCTGTAATCCCCTTGCTTCACTTTCTCCTCCACACTACAATAACTTCCAGTGCCATATAGCCTATTTGCTGAACCTACAGGGCTCCAGGTGCTCTCCAAACAATCTGGAAGCTGTATTTTATGGGTTTTTGGCAGAGAACAGTAATAACAGGGCACGTTGGAGTCTTTTACTGCAACTGAAAAATTGCATCACGTCTTCTCCTTCTGCTCTTCTCCCATTCATTTGATGAATGGGTAAAAGTACTCGAGTGCACAGGCTGGTTTTATGCTCATTGCTATAGAGACCACTTGTCACACTTGTGCAAGCTCTTTGTGACCCAAGTGAGAAAAGAGCCTCTAATTGCTTATCATTTTAGCATGATGCAGGACACAACCACATGCAGACCTTTAAGGAGGTGTTCGAAAACAGCCACTCTCGCACGAGGTCTTTGAGACATGGGCTGTGATTCAATGTCCTATTATCTGTTTGTCCACTATGAATGTGCAACACACGTCACAGAATAATTTTGTCATTTTCCTAATATCTTTTCCTGCACATCCCAAATTACGTGTTTATAGCATTGTGTAGTGGAAATGACAGTCATGGCAATAATGTTTTAAACACTAAAATGGCCGGCTACATTGTCAAGGTTACACAAAAACACAGAATTAAACCATTTTCCCCCTAATTAAAAATAAAGAAATTACTGTTTCTTCTGCTGACAAATTCAATCCAGTCATTTTAGCAGGAATCACTACTGACAAATATACCACTGGACAATTTACAATGATAAAAATGATTTTGTGGTGAAGTAAATAATAATAACAATTTAAGATATTTTGGATGAAAACCGGGAGGCTTGTCCAGTGGAAATTCTTCAAAATGGCGCTATGGTCCTGAATTGTTGAATAACAATGCTATTTTTGTTTTATTTCTGTACAAAATGTATTTTTGTCACTTCATAATGTTATGGTTGAACCACTGATGGCAGATGGAGTATTCTATGTCTTTCATTTTTTCTAGATCTTGACAGTGTATTTACTTGACAGTAATTGGCCCAGTTTTCATTCAAAATATCTTAATTAATTAATATTTTATAGTGGTTTTTTGGTTGCGCTTTATTTTACAGTATGTGTACTTACATGCACTTACAATGTATTTATAGTTTACCTACTTAAGACAGTACTGGTAATATAATGTAACTACATGGGCTAGGTTTAGGCTTAGGTTTAGGTGTAGGTTCAGGGTTAGTACCTAGTTATTACCTTGTTATTGTAATTACTACAATAAGTACATAGTATGTACATGAGAAAAGGGACGATTTTTTTTTTTATTGTTGAAAGTCTGGGACAGTGGTAAAACAGTAAAATACATAAATGGCTGCTCTTTAAACATATTTACCAACACTATTTGGATAAAACGGTTTCAGAAAGTCATTAGGCCTATATACAAAAAAAATTTCAAATAAAAAAAATAAAGTAAGAATGTATGGCAACAAGCTCCCAAAGGCATTTTAATGTGATCTTCATATAATAAAAACACTGAGATCTGTTTTGTAATCAGCTATTAAAAAATGTATAAAATTGAAATAAGAAAGTGCCAGAAGTTAAAGAAACACCATTATACTACAAGATATGGATGACTGAGCATTGACAGATGAACCTCTATTTATATGAAATAAATATTAAATAAATAGAAAATAATAATTTTATTTTCTAGAAAATAAAAAGACATAACAATAAACAATTAAATAAAAAGTGAAAAGTGTGCAGACTCCAAACTCCTACAAGAACTTTTGCTTGGCTTATTTCAAATAGCGAATACAAATCTTGAACCTCAGGTCGATTTAAATTTGTAATTGGTTTGGTCTACTCAGTTTCATCTCTCTGTGGGTTACGATCCCTTTGAGGCCTCAAAAGAAAAAGCTACGGATTCAGATCTCTCAGAGTGTCATTTTGGTAATGAGCCACCTCGTACATTGATTAGCTCATCTGGCTGAAAGCTCAGTTGGGGAAAAGCATTCTTGGGCCTGCTGACAATCACCCTAGGCAAGCTGTTCAAGCTCACATCTAGAAACGAGATCTTTCTTAAATCCCCAGACCCAATTAAAGATGAAATTAGGTGAGGGAGAGAAGACCGAAGCTGAAAGAAACAAGGAGGATGTTCATGCTGTGAGCTCAGATGGGCAGTTCAGAGTGGACTCAGATGTCCAGGCTGCTCTCTTGGGTTTGCTAAAGGCCACAAAAGATGGTTTACAGGGATAGTTCACCCAAACATGAAAATTCTGTCATTAATTACTCACCCTCATGTTGTTCCAAACATGTAAGGCCTTCGTTCATCTTCAGTACACAAATTAAGACATTTTGATAAAATCTGGGAGCTTTCTGACCCTCCATAGACAGCAACACAACTACCACGTTCAGGGTCCAGAAAGGTAGTAAAGTAGTAAAGACATCAGCGGTCTCAGCTATAAAAGATCCTGGTCATGATTCAGAACTGTAGACGGTAGGTGAAACGGCATCTAATTTCTGTGTTTTGTTGCTAATCGCGCTCAAGTGCTCGTCACTCTTTAGCTCCGCCCACAAGGCACACCTCCAGAAGCTCTGCTTTTTTTGGGAGAGAATCTTAAAGCTGTATTTTTTATATAAATATGATAAAACTAAAGACTTTTTGGAGATATGAAGGTTGAAGTACTACTCTATAGATACTCAAGATTAATATGAGATTGGGTGAAACTGTATGTTTTACGTACCCTTTAAGACCTTTCTGAGTTTGTTCAGTTTAAGGTTTTAATGCATTTTATACTTGTTTGTAGTTCTGAACTAAATCCTTCGCCAAAGCGCAATGGATTGTGGGCAATATTAGAGGTCAGAGTGTGCATGGATCCACACTTCAAAATTCAACCTGAAAGAGTAGACAATGCTTAGGGACACACTTGCTCTAATTTCACATACTATTTAGGATGGATAGTATAAAGCATTGGTGCACAAGATTGAGCAAACATTTTGATCACATGACAGCTCAGTTCTTGACCCAGTGATTCACAGAGACATCTGCTATTGCTCAGTGTCATGAAAGATTTGCTTTGCCAATTACTGTGCTAATGTACACAGGGAGCAAGTCGGACCAGCCTGAAATACTTCCTTATTTATTTATGAAGAAGTCAAATCTAATCTGAAGCAATGGTAAAGCACTCTTGAAATCAGGCTTGACGTCACGTAAGTCAAGTTGCATTGATATTCAACTCATACTTCACCAAAATATGTTTTTATCACATTAAACATGATGTATGCCTGTAAAATAGTGACTATGATATTTTAAAGGATTACGTGTAAATGTTAATAACAGTGTTTGAAGATGACATGCTGCATAGACAGATACAGAATTGCAGTCATGACATCAGTTTACCTACCCACGCGAGCTAATAGACAGGGAGTCGGAAACGCGCACTGAAGTGCGTCTTGATGCGCGATCCGGCACTGGTGACTGTCATTCTCCGTTAGTTGAGCTGACACTCTTCCCGCTGGGCACCTTGTGTTTGTATGTGTGTGTGTGTCTCCTACAAGCGACAGCCGTGGAGCAGCCAGTCTCACTGCCCTTGTCAAAGAGACGCATGGTTAGATGTGCTTGCCATTTTCTCCAGCAAACTCTCCTGCCCTTCTCTGTTTCCTGAGATCGGGGTACATGTGAAAATAGTCTAAATTTAACAAGTTCAAAACTTAGCCTACCTGTATTTTCTTTTTTTCCCCGTGGAGCATAAAAGATGATGTTTGGAAGAATGTCCAAGCTGCTCTTTTTTATATACAATGAAGATGACAAAATACACAATAAAAATACCACATCTTTTACTGCTAAACCAACCAGACAAAAATAACCATTAAAATACCATAAAATACACAGTTTATATATGCCTTTTGAGCCATTTTCTGAGGAACAGTTTAAAAATGGAAGATTTTGTGCTTAATAATTGCTCAAGCTTATGAGATATTAGTCTCATAATCTCATAATTAGTATTGCTTTTATCAGTCTTTTTTAAGTCTAATTATTTTATATTTTTGTCATAAATATTACTTTGTATCATATAGTTATAACTTTTTGTCATTATTATCTTATAATTTTTACTTTTTATGTAATAATTTAATAAACTTAGAATAACCAACTTTGTATCTCATAATTAAGGCTTAATATCTTATAATTTTGACACAATTTTGTCTTCTTATCTCATAAATATGATTTTATGTCTCATAATTTTGACTTTGTATCTCATAATTCAAAGTATATTCAAACCTGACATCTGTCATATTTATGATTGACCATATTATTTATTTATTATGTGGCACAAATGGGCTTCCATACATAAAGTTATAAAATTATTTGGGATGTATATTTTACTGTATTTTTCTAATGCTTTTGTGGAGCATAAACAACCATTTACTGTCATTGTATGGAAAATAGCAGCTTGGACATTCAGCAAAACATCTTCCTTGTTTTTAAGGGATGAACAAAGTGAAGCGAGTAAGTAATAACAGAACTGAAATTTTGGGGTGAATTATCCCTTTAAGCATTTGAATATATTCATTTTTCTCTTTCAATTAAATGATGAAAAAACATTCAACCTCAGGTGCTCAGGTTTGTGTCTCTGTTGGTTTTTTAAATATTTGCGCCAAAACTTACATTCCCAATGCCAAGTCATTTTGAGATTGTATCAGCTTTTATTAATCTCAAGGTTACTTCTGTGCCTATTTAGGAATGTCAGACAGTTATTATGTGACATTTAGAAAGATTTATTCAGCTTCTCTGTGTGAGCTTGCTTATTATCTCAGGTTTATGTGAACGGGGGTTAGACAGAAGGTATCTGATCTCATAAAAAATTGGTTTAAGCACAGCCTAATTTATTGAGTCAAATATAACATTATAAACTCAGTGTGATAGCTCACCGAAAATTGATGTCCACTCCTAGGTTAATAAAATATGTAGCATACTGTGGCTGAGCTGCTGGAGTTCAGGTAGCTTTAGAAAGATGCTGGTTGCATTAGCTGCATGGGCGGCAATGATGTCACTGTGGCACGGACTGCGTTTGCTGATAAGATGCTGCCAAATCCATCCTGCCTCACACACACGCACCTACAGGAAGGAACAAGCAATTTAGGAAAATAAATACACTGGCTAGAGCCGGTTTTTAATTCCTCTGTGTATTTATCAGACATCTCCTGTCTTTTTACTTCAGCTAGGAAGGTTTTGAGCACCTGCTGTATGGAAAACATCAATAATTCGACTGGTAAGGCTGCCCAGGGAGGCGAGGGGTCTTGAGGGGTCAGTGTCAAAGTCAATTTTCTTTGCAAATACATGATAACTGTCCTCATGAAACCTTGAACGACTTTTATTCCCATGAAAATGTATTGCTTCCCTCCATTTCTTCTTGCATTAATAGATCTCATACAGGTATCATTGTTATAAGTGAGCTACTAACCATCTGCAAGACAAATAAATATAAATATAGCATACATTTAAATAGCACTTTCACTATTGCTCATATTTTTAACATTTTGTACTTAAGCTAACTCTGAGAACCATGACACATTGAACTTGTGGAGACTCCAGGAAGATTCAGTTCTGGAAAATAATGTTGCTGGAGACTTAATGGTTCCTGATGGTTTCTCACCCAATTCTTGACATTAGTTCTTTTGCAGTTAACATGTCTTTTTCTCTCTTTTTTTTTTTTTTTTTACTGTGCTGACCCAATGAGCATTTTACTGCCCAGTGGTCATTTCTTAACTTTGCTAATTCTAT
>JAUMHE010000079.1:8665189-8689283 GCA_032359235.1 Enteromius mattozi
AAGTCCAATCAGTATAATCAAACACAGCTGGACTCAAATGAAGGTGTAGAACCATCTTAAGGATGATCAGAAGAAATGGACAGCACCTGAGTTAAATATATGAGTGTCCGGCAAAGGGTGTGAATACTTAGGACCATGTGATATTTCAGTTTTTCTTTTTTAATAAATCTGCAAAATTGTCAACAATTTTGTGTTTTTGTGATTTTAGAGAATGGCTGCAATATAACAAAGAATGAAAAATTTAAGGGGGTCTGAATACTTTCCGTACCCACTGTGTATATATATATATATATATATATATATATATATGCAGTACATACAGACAGATAGATAGATAATTTCAATATCATTTTAATTTTTATCCAAATTCTTCATATAAAATGAAAAGAAAATAACAAAAAAATTCATAACTAACTTAGTAATACTGGTAATACTTTGGTCACCTATTCACAGTAACACTTTCAGAAGATTTTATATTTTTTCTTACATGTGCCAGAAACTTCTATTCTTATGTGTAATCCCCAAAAGTGCCAACTAGAGAAAAAAAACTCAAAAAAGGATTACGTTTCAGCCGCAAAGGGCAAAACTGTTCCTCCTACATTCTCTCAAGTTATCTGGCTTAAGGCAGCAGGAAAGACAAGTCAAATGATAGAGCAGAAAAAGGCATCCCAAGATTTCATGTACAAGATAAAATAAACTAAAATGCATCGTTTCAACTCAGCTGTCCTCCGCAAAGAATAGCTCACTCTTGATAAGAGGTCAGAGAAACACCTGTCGCTCTTCCTGATTGATGCAGTGGAAGTTTCCATCTATATCACACATGACGTCAAAGCAGCCTGTCACAATAGTGTCCTAGCCACAAATAAATCCCATTCACTGGCTTCTCTTCAACAAGCCCTCACAATCCCAGATGCATTTTGGACTGATTCACACGACTGCAGTTCTGTGCTAATTTAGCGCATTATCATGGGAATTGTACATAATTCAGTGTTGATTATGTACTGTATGTGACATCAGCTAGAGACAGTCTTGCTGCGTACAACCCACCTAGGCAACTATGTTCTAAAGATGTGGTCACATTAGCAAGGTTTTAGTGAAATTTCAGGGACAAAAGCAAAACAAAACAAAACAAAACAACATTTGAAGCTCAGCTCATACAGATACGGCTTTCATAGAAGTATGCATAGAGTTGCCAACCCTTCCATTTAATATGGAATCGTCCCATATTTAAGGCATCAAAGAAGCATTCCATATAAAGCTATATGGAACACAGTCCCATATTCACAGTCATATATCTAACCTGGTCTCATAAAAATATGTACCTCTGTGCACTTTTTGTGCAACATTGTTTTTACGTCCCTCACCCCTGCTGAAAAAACAGCATATTCTGGTTAGATATGTTTTGAAGCTGGGATGTTGGTTTAAGTTAGTCCTTTGCTTGTTTAAGCTGGTCCTTTCCTGGGTTTTAAGCTGGTTGGACCAGCTTAGCATCAGCACATGACCTTGCTTAAACCAGCAAAGGATCAGCATAAATCAGCTGAAACAGCATCCCAGCTTTAAAACATACCTCATTAGAATATGCTGTTTTTTCAGCAGAGACTGCAAATTTCATCGCAGTTTCAAAGAGAAATGTCTACTGAGTTGTGCTAAAACACAGGTTCAATATGTGAACCCCGGCACATTTTATTACGTCAATATAGATACATATTGCTGTGTTTTATGCTCTATTATCTTGGAAACATGCCCTACACCAAATCCAACCCTAAACCTACCCGATAGTGTTAACAAATGCAGAACTAATAATAAAAAGGCATTTGTTGATGCAACTGTGCCATATTTCAACTTCCTTTTACACAGTTTTGAACTGTTTTGTCGAACCGTGGTTACACAGGATTCGAACTAGAGCTCCTCACCTCTCAAGTACCGAACAAACCTACCGTTTATGAAAACCCATAGATATGAAGCTCTATGTGTGTGATGTTAACATACAAAAGCATCAGTTTTCAAATCTCCCAGCATATTAATATTGTTTTGAAATCACATGATATTCTTCAAGTAATTCTGAAACAAATACACTTTATTAATCGAAACTCTGTAAATTTGTGTGAAAAAGAATAAAAGGTGTCAAGAGTTTTACTGCCTCTAGTGTTCATTTCTTTTGGAAACTGCAGTGATATGTACGTATTTCGTGTCTCACTAAAAAGTGCACAAGGATACGTTTATGCCATGAGACCAGGTAGCACATGGCTACCTTTAGACCATATAATGAATTCTTAACTTATGACAAATCATTAGTTTTCACAAAAATCGTACAAATTAGCCACCTCATAAAATATGTGCAATTTGCCATGAGGTCAGGTTGGATTCACACTACAATTGCCATCTGCGTTTTAATTATGGCTAATCACCTACAATCCCTGCCAGACCTGGGACTCGAACCCGCGACCTTCCTATCCATTGGGCCACGACTGCCCCATGAGATGAGCATGCTGCTAAGCTTATGATAATATCTCGATACTCTACTAAAATAAATAGCACACACAAATATTAAGCAGTAAATTTTTAATTAAACTGAGCTGTCATACTTTAAGAATTTTTATAATCAACAAACTTTTCCACCAACTTGAAATCAATCTTTTTGACTGCAACAATGCATTCTGGGACTGTCTTATTCACAAAGGACACATGACATGAAGCCTTCAATTGACAGTTCACTCAAAAACGAGATTTCTGTCGATATTTGCTCACACTTACGTCAAAAACAGGTGTTATTTCATGCTGTTTGGACCCCAGTGTTCTTCCATTCTTTGTGTGTTCGACTAAAGAAACTCATATCATATATGCTTGGAACAACACAAGGGTGAATAAATCATGGCAGATCCCTTTAATACCTTATAAGACAGCTTCTTAGTGCACTAGATTTTGCAACACAGCCATCAACTTCACACAGACAGGAGCAAAAGATAAGAAACTAGAGATATCAATGTTTACTTTAGTCTCAACTCGCTCTTAATAAATCGACTGCAAACAGACACCTGGAATTTAACAGCTAGGTGTTATAACAGTATATTGTATGAGTCTTTAATAACATGAAAGATTGAAAGGATATAGCCTTGGCACTTTGAGGCCCTGGACACCTGTTCAATTGTGAGATAATTCTCTTTGATTTTATGGAAGCAGTGCGTTAAAAGGGATGCCAAAATATGTTTCTCCGTTCATCATGTCCCCCTCCCCATACTCTAATTAAAGCTTCGCCTGTTGTTGCTCGCCGGCAGGCGGTTATTAATTCACAGGTGTCCGCGTCTACTGCGTCTCCATGGCAACGGTGAGGTGTCCCATTAATCCCTCCACATTTTATCGATGCTGATTAATCCCGACCGCAAACAATGACTGCGCGCTCACCTCGCCCCGCTTCTTACAGAAAAAAAATTGGGAAAGATTTGATTGCAATTTGAGTGCATTCACGTGGAAACAGTGGAGTGTTTGAATACAGTATTGGGCCGGATCTTGATTTGGAAGCTGATTTGCGTAGTTCTCGTTATGACGTGTCAAATGGAACTGCCTCACGAAGCGTATTATTTCAGCCAAACCTGATTTGGATACGCAGCAGTGCGTTGAGCCCAGCCACGCGCCCCACTGAACCCTGTCAAATCAAGGGAAAATCCAAACAACTCTTACTTAAAGGCACAGTTCACTCAAAAATTCCAGATCTGTCATCATTTTCAAACCCTCATGAGGTTTCAAACTCGTAAGACTTTGTTCATATTCACAACACAAATGTGAGCCTGAAACCCCAAAACCAGCCATAAAGATCTTGTTTTATCATTATTAAGAGTTATACATCATCTGAAAGATAAATAAATACGTTTTCGATTGATGCATGGTTTGTTAGGATAGGACAATATTTGGCTGGAATCTGGAATTAATTTGTAAATTATCTTAACAAAAATGTCTTAATTTGTGTTCCTGTGACGAACTAAGGTTTTACTGGTACGACATGAGAGTGAGTAATTAATGACAAAATTTACATTTTTGGGTGAACTACCCCTTTAAATGCCAAATAATATACATTTAGTATCTTAAACTCACTAGCATTGTTCTTCCACTTGTGAAAAAAAACAGTTTTGATGTAAATGTTTAAAACTGTTTTGATGATGTCTTATATTGACACACAAAATATACTATTTGGAAAAAAAAAATCCAAAGCAGTCAAGATGCACAAAACCTTTATAACTAGCAGCTTTTACTTTAAGTGATCAGACTACGATTCCAGCTATATCTAAGCATTGTAACTTGAGAGTGGGCTCTTTTGCCTGGTCTAGACCCTAGCAACCACATAAATAAATATTGACTCGTTTCTGTTATTCAGCATCATTCACTTTGGCTGTGCATATGGTGCCATCTTCATTAACCAGAGAGGAGTATTTCACGGAAAGACCACTCAGGAATTGTCAATCAGAAAGATGTGCTTTGTTTCCCCGCAGGCTTTACAGCTCTGAGTAATTCCTCTGGGAATCTCTTTTATCATGACAGACATTGCTCCTTTTACTTTTTATACATCATTCTCAGCAGCAAGTGTAAGGCTCCTCTGATACTCTTTGAGTGGTAAATACATAATGCACGACAAAACTCTTAACATACCTCTCAACCCTCTATAACTCTAATATCATTTTTAATAAAAAAAAAAGAAACACTACTTGAGCACATGAAAATATGACAGTTCAGCCCAGTCTCACAGCAATTTGTATAAAATTACAAATTAATATGACCTCACTCGTACGAATTCATACGATTTTTGCTAAATCATAAGTATTTTACGAGTTGCCAATTCGTATGAATTTGTACGAATGACCTACACCTAACCCCGCCCCTAAACCTCCCCCCGTCACTGGGGTTTGGACAAATCGTACAAAATCATACGAGTGAGGTTGTACAAATTTGCCACCTCGTACGAATACGTACGGATTGGTTGTGAGATTGGGTTGGACAGTTCGACATGTATTTGAATTTGCTGTCACAATGTGTGGTTGGTAAGGTATTTTGAGTGGTCACTAGGGCATTTGCTATAGGCTTGTCTTAATGTTTAGACATTCTGCCTGATAAATGATAAATATGGAAGCCCGTTTTTGCCATGGAATAAAAAAGGAAATTTATCTTACAATTCTGACTTTTTCTTTACAATTCTGAGTTATAGGCGCAATGTGGGGACAAAATGCTGGGGACTATTTTCAGGCGTTGCGTAATATCCTTGCATCTGCTGAAGCCATGGTATGCACACATGGCAAAGTTCCTTGATTATTACGCCGGAATGAGAGTATAGTTCCTAGCCATATCGGCCTAGAAAATCACAACTTTTCATTTTCAATCGGTCTTAGTACACAATGTAACTACAGAAATGTCAAGTTTTAAATAGGAAAAATATTGAAAGTCTTTGGTCATTTTTTTGAGCAGGATGCTAATGGTCTGATCAAATTCAATGATTTAGCTGCAGCTAAAAGTGCTACCACCAGACCCAGAGACCAGCTGAAGGGATTCAAAAACGGTAAAACTCAACTGTTTAACTCTAGGGGAAAATGAGCCTATTTTTAAAAATAGTGGAGTGTTCCTTTAAAGGGACTTTGGCCATGTCCAGTTATTGACGTAAAAACTTTATAAACTACCCAGCATGTTGCACTGATAAGCCCACTGTGGAGAAGAGAGATCCAGTATAATCTCCACTGCTGTGAGACCACATATTCATGCGCTTCCCTTCGGTTTCAGGGAGCAAAAGGTAAGGGCTCTTATTGGCTGGGGGATTGCTATGGCAACAACAGAGTCGGGGAACAAGTGAAGGGGCTGCTGCCTGTCCGTTATGCATGTGCTGGAATGAAATGGGGAGAGACAGCCATACAAGATGGTCTGACATATCATGCAGGATGAACTGGAACAGTTTGTTACATCTTTATAGAATGTGTAACTTTTCTTTGATTATTAACAAGGAGCGTGACTCAAGCATCCAAAACGTCACTGCCTCTTACCTCTGTTCATACATTCATGTGTACTTTATAGACAATTTAAATAAATAATTCCAATACAGTCTCACGACCAATCCGTACGTATCTTTTACGAGGTGGAAAATTTGTGCTAATTCGTACAAGAAGTTAGGTGTAGGTCATTCGTACAAATTCATACGAATTGGCAACTCGTAAAATACGTACGATTTAGCAAAAATCTTTTGAATTCATACGAGTGACAAAAAGAAAACAAAACAGCAACAATGTTCTTAATTTGGCAAAACCAAGTGGCCTAAGTATGCAACACTGCTCTACAATCAGTACTGGAGACAAAAACACAAAGACTGAATTTGTTCGAAATTAGCCACCTCGTAAAATATGTCATAATATATCTCATAATTCCCCAAAAGTACCATGAATGTATACCATGAAATACCCTGAAGTATCATATACAGTGGTTTATTCACATAGATACGTTCAAGTTTTTTCATATTATATAAAACATAAAAATTAAACAAAATATATTTTTATTTAATACATTTTATTTAATATAGTCTCATGGAAATTCGTACATATTTTACGAAGTGGCTAATTCGTACAAATTCGTACGACCTCACGAATTCATATGATTTTTGCTAAATCGTATGTATTTTGCGAGTTGCCAATTTTTATGAATTTATACGAATGACCTACACCTAACCCCGCCCCTAAACCTACCCGTCACTGGGGTTTAGACAAATCGTACAAAATCGTACGAGTGAGGTCATACGAATTTGTACAAATTAGCAATTCGTACAAATTCCTACGACCTCGCTCGTAGGATTTTCATGCTAATTCGCTAATTCGGTTGGTCGTGAGTCTGTGTTGATTTTATCACATTTTCAGTGTCTAGGTTGTTAGGATTGGCAAAACACAGAGCTCAATATTGAATACTCTTGCAGATGGATCACTTACATAGACAACTGTGATATTTCCACTTGTCTCTCGACAGTCTTGACCTTTTAAGATGACCTGTACTGTCTTAGATGCTCTTCTCTTGTCTTTCCATCCAGCGTGAGCAATAAAGCGCAGTTCAGCGATCACAGGCCTCCTCTCAGTTCAGGTTTATTGCACCTACAGGCAACAACCGGCCAATCTAAATGAGAGTGACATGAGTTCCCATGGAAACTCCAGGAACATCTGCCCCTGATGATAACAGAGAAGAAAAAAACATATGGCAGAGGTTTGATGATCTGATATAAAATTCCAGACTTCTTGGGGATGCTCAACCAAAAACATCCTCACTAGCAAGTAAACAGAATAATGACGTATTTAGAAAAGCACTGCTTTCCAATCCCTTTCTATCATTCCTTTATAAAAAACAAAAACAACATGTGAAAAACTAATTCCAGCAGATGTCAAAGAGTTCATGCTGCAACATATATTACCCCAGCTTCCAATATATTACACGAAAAATCAATTTCTGAACTGTGTGAGAGGGCATTTTCAAAGAACATCATGTCAGAGGTGGAGAAACGCTGTAGCGAGTGTAATCCTACACAAAGACGGCTTTAATGTCACGGACAATTCTTGAACAAATCATCATGCTGATAAGGACTGAAGGGCTTTTAATCACAACAAATAGTGAGGAAGTAGTTGTTGCTTGCCCCTGAATAATGTGCCATTTCTTGTGATGAATGAAACCTTGTCTGCTGAGATGTTCTATCAAGATTACGAGTGTAGACGCCAATGAACGTAACGAATCAGATTAAAAAAACACACACATTATTCTACAAAATGCCTATCTATCGGATGTCTAAAACAGAGAAAAAAGACACTTTACCATGCTTGGGGGTTTGTTTGTTTATTTATTTATTTATTAAGCATTATGACTAATTACTCAGGTACACAGCTACAAAAAGAATTAAGCATGAAATGGTTTTATAAGCTTATCTGTGCAATAGGGTGAAAACCTTCCTCGCTATTTGTTATATTGCTTTAATAGTTGGTCACTAGCAAGCACAACAGTTTTAAAATCAATTTAATCTCTTTACAAACAGACGCTTAAAATATTTGATTAGAGGACTAATGGTTTTTATTGCAATGTAGTTCAAAAACATAATTTATTGAGTTTAGGTGCACAACATTTGGATGGTCAGTCTTTTCAATTAGAGCCATTAATTACTGGAGTACTCTACCAACTAAATTAAGGAGTAGTACAAATTATTCAATGTATCATATTTTCTTTATGACACTTCCATTATTATCCTTAGTGTTATTGTATGTTTATGTGTAATAATTTACTGTATTTGATATTTTTAGGTTGCCTTTTTAAAAGCTGGCAAGGGGCAACAGATGAAATTTAGCCATTGGGGCAAACTCTGGCTATTTACAATATTTTACTGTTGATTAAGGAGCACTGTCCCTGTTTAAAAAAACAAACAAAACAAAGACAGACAAAAAAAGGTATTTTAAAGCTTATTCCACAAAAAAGTCCAATGCAGCATATACAAACCCAACTAGACAAACAATGTAACAATATTACAGTATTTATATATTTATAATCTTAGCTCTTAAAATTAACCATGATTTTCATGATTTTACATTTTTGCTAGTAACTAAGTTAAACCATACTAACCACAAATTAACCATGGTTTACTAGTTTACTAGGGTATGTAGTAAAACTGTGGGGGAAAAACAAAACAAAACAAAAACATGGTTACTACACTTTTACTATGATATGGTTAATTTCGTAAGGGAGGTATAGGCTAGCTATTTTCAATATAATCGATACTGACACCTTTAATAATGATAATAAATGTTTAGAAATTCATTCTAATTAATTAAACACTTTTAACTAGACTGCAGCAATTCAGTTTTTTCACACATCAGTTTAGTTCAGAATCGTGGGAGAACCATGATCTCTATTTGAGCCAAACATAAATAAATAAATAAATAAATAAATCGTGATTCTCAATTCATCCATATGAACGAATACTTCCTGGATTTAGATAAGCCAGCTCGTCATTTCCGGTCAACTGTACTGTGCCTGGTTTCTCTACTTAATCCATTCACAATTTGAAGAAAACGTCCAAGTGCAGAAAAACAAGATAGATCTATATTGTTATTCGTATGTATAAAATATTAACTTAAGATGATACCGTACAGGACTTACTGGAAAGGATGAAAGAAGCTGAAGAAAGTGGAGAAAAGAGGCAGAGATGGGTCATTTAGTGTGGCTGTCATAGAGACAAGCTCAAAGAGTGGAGTGAAACTATGGATGGCTCATTTGGAGAAACAGGCGTGCTCTGTTACTTCTCTGTCTTGCTTTCTGCTCTCATTCTGTTCTGCTCTCTCGCTCTTTTTTTTCCCTCTGGTCTAATGAGGTGGAGGCCAGGCGGACAGCAAAGACAGATGACCCTCTGCTGTTATCTGTTTACCAGAAAGAGATGCCTGCTCTTTTCAGACACTTTAAGACATTTCTGTTTGCCGAGAAACCTTTCTAGAAGCCCCGGAAACTTCTGGAAAGGTTACCTGTGCTGACCATAGTCGTGTGTTAAATAGAGGTCACATTCATTTTAAGGGTACAGAGAAAAAGTCTCAGATACACATATTTAATAACAATGGTAAATGACTCTAAGGGATTTGCAAAAGTATTTCAGCATAACAATTAAAATGGATGGAAATTAGTTTTGTCTTGTGTGACCAGAGGATCCTCGTCGCATAAAGCTTTATTTTGAACAAACGTTTTGTCATAAATTTTATTGATGTTTCAGAATATAAGCCATAAAGGTTTCCATTCATCACCACAACAATTAAATGGGTTATATTTCATACAAGGCATCCGGAAAGTATTCACAGTGCTTCACTTTTTCCACATTTTATGTTATGTTACAGCCTTATTCCAAAATGGATTAAATTATTTTCCTCAAAATTCTACAAACAATACTCCAATCACATGCATTCAATATTTCAGTTTCCTAAAATGCTCATGAAAAATAACAAAAATAATCTATGAGAAATTCTAAAATAATATGGGTGTGGTGCAATAAAAATAATTGTACGAGTGTAGACTTGTGTAATTGTTTTGTTTTTATCATTTATTTTAATAATTTGATTGTTAACCATTTTGCACTGATATTCATCCTCAATACGTTTTGAGTTAACATGGTGATAAAACATTTTAGAGAAATATATATATATTTTTAATATTATATATGAGTTATCTTGATCTATTAACATGTGGATTTCATTTTAACAATAATATTAATGAAAAGTTATGAAAAGCCTATTTTCCTTCCTTCTTTATTATGAATTCATTATCCCCACATGCAACATTACCTCAGATTATGTGTGGTGAGCAATGAATCGTTAACCACTTTTACTCTTGATGTACAAATGCAGTTAAAATTAAGTACACTGAAACAGTATTAAATTAAAATAAGCAAAAATGGCCACAAATGTGTTATTTTTATTATTTCTTTCATGAGTTGCAAAACCTCTAGCGGTTCATCTAATATACACCAGTTGAGCATCCATGCAGAAAAAAAAAAAAATTACACTCCATCAAACAGCTCGCACTTCAAAAATATATATATATTATAGGTTGATTACCACAGTGAAAATATTATCCATGCACACAGGTAACAAACACCAGAGTTGACGGGATCCACTATGAACAAATCACGCTAAACTCCAGGTGAACGGTTCACTTCTACATCAAGTACGTAGGATTGGCACTTTTTTCATTTTGCAATATACACCTGTTAAAACAGGAAGACTCCAGCATTCGAGTGGTTTAGGAAATTAAAGATTTAATGAAACACTTGAATATAAATGAAAAGTTTCATATGCTTTTTTTGCACTCAAATAATTACTGCACAATCCACAGATCATAAATATAGAAATGTTCTTGTCTATTCCCTGCATCGCCTTTGTAACCAACCAGCTATTAGTTTGCTTCACGGGTTCATTTTTTATGTTTTTTTTTAGCATTTTAACGAGCACTAGTTGCCTCATTACCTCAAAAATGCTCTTTGTCTATAAAGCGGAGCCAGAAAGGAAATAAATGCTTACTAGATTTATATAATTTAATATAAATCAAAAGGAGGCTAGATAGTCTTTCCAATAATTGAATAGCTTTTTTGTATTGTGTAATCAGAAAATTAACAATACCTCAAGCCAGAAAATAAAGATCCATGCATCCATTCATTCATTCATGTCCAATTTCAACCACTTTTCAATTCATATGGTTTCTGTCTGTTGAAAATGCAAATTGCACCTCAGATCATCCATTTGCATAATGACACATACAGCATAGCCTTCACTTTCCTTTCCATAGAATTTTAATTTTAGCATATGAATTTTACCATTACATATTTGACTACAGGATTGGAATTTAGATCTTCCTACAATGTGAATGAGTAGATATTTACTTGGTACTTTCCTCTGGGTAAGTAGTGTGCATGGAAAGACTTTCAAAGACCCTGTTTCTTAAAAGGCTTTTGACAGTGTCCAAGCCAGAACCCTCATTTCATAGAATGATATCCAACAAACAGATACAGACAACAATGCTCAGTCCAAAAAGGATCCAATCTGAGCAAATCTAAACATGCAAAATAATAAAAATTAAAAAAAAAAAAAAAAAAAGAATAAAATCGCTCTTTAGTAAGGCTTCTGGGTTTCACCAAATGACATTCTGCACATTTGCAAGAATACGTCATCGCATTTACAAGTTTACGCCAAAGTCTGACGCCAACACATGCAGTGTGACGCAACGTTGTTCAGTCCGGTTATTTGTCCTCCAAATTAGCCAGCAGATGCATCCAGGATCAAAGCTTACATTAGCACACCGGGCCATTGTGAAGCTTCAAAGGTCTGCGGCTCTGGAAAGAAGTCTTTACAATCAAAAAGGTAAACGCTTGGTCTTAATTAATCTAAATGCGTAGAACAACCACGGAAAGCAACATGCAAAAAGACTTTGTCATAGACTCTATATTTACAGGCAGCTTATTTGAAACTATGCTAACGCCTTGATCTGGAGCAGGTGGTGGTTGTTGCTAGGACTGCACGATAGATTGCATGCGATAGTCTTGCGCATCTCATCGGTTCTTTGGTTGGCAATCAAGCTCCATCACCTGTTTTCAGATGAAGCGGCATTTATTACACATTGTGTAGCTTGTCTGCAAACTACGACTGTGTATTAAATGCTGCTCCATTTGAAAACAGGTGATGGAGATTTACAGCTAATCAAAGGACCAGCTTTACTGACGAGATAAGCATGAATATCGCATGCAATATATCGTGCAGCCCTAGTTGTTGCTACTGAATCTGTAGATGCTAAATTAACCACCAAGACAACAAGCAAATATCTAGCACTTATCCCGCTTCTGAAGACAGCGTCCCGTTCTGAAGGGCCTAAAATCCAGACAGGAGCTTGCACAAGGGGACCTCTCGTTCACCTAACAGCATGTCTCGTTTCAGGCTAGTGCCTTTATTCACAACCTTGATCTTCAAAGCCAGGTTCTTAACCTGAGCCGAAGTCACCGAATCAAAAAAGAAGTCCTCGTTGAAGACGGGATTGCGGCTGTTCTTGATTATCGTGCTCCTCTGCTTCTGCAGCTTGCCCGGATTGAGGTAGAGCGACACGCAACAGTTGATGCTCTTAATGTCAAACATGGGATCGTACAGGTCCTCGGCAGCCATAATTCGGATTCGCAGCCGGGCCGTACCTGAGTCGTAGTCTGCACAAAGCCGGACGGTGCCTCCTTTGTGCATGTTGATGGTGTGCTCCTTTTGTTGGCGGTCCGCGCCATGAAGGTGGTCCAGAGCTCCGCCACCTTGCAAAGAGGAACAGTGGCTCCGTCTAGAAACGTTAGGGCTGGGCTCTGCCGAGCTGCACTCGTCTGTGGATAAGGAACTGTGCCTGGCAAATGTCCGCTTGCCTTTGGCGACCTTGGCCTGTGTCTCATGGGTAAAGATCTTCAGTAAAGAGGCGGAGCGAGAGAGCAGTGGCGAACTGAACGGGGACGACTCCGCCGAAGAGCAGGTGTCGCTCTCGCCACCGCTGAAGTATCGGTAGGGGTTTATGTGAGAGCCGCTGAAGTCCGGGGGGTTGAGGTGATTCCCTTCATTGCTGCTCTTGCCTTGGGACTTGCGTTGGGTATTGGGTGACGTAACCGGACTGGTGTGGTCGCAGTGGAACAGGGACTCTTTCCGCCGGGTGTGGGGACTCTCCATCAACGTGGCAAATCCGTAAGAAGTCTGAGTCTTTGGAATGTAAGGAAGCGACATGGCGGTCTGGGATTGAGGGTCGGCATTGGTGTCGCCCGCCACGACTTCGTCAGCGCTCTCGATCTGAATGATGTGCCTGTTAGCCGCCCTGAGCAGGTTCTTGGTGTCTCCTGCCAGCTTGCTGACCAGTCGCGGGCTACGAGGGCTGCTGAGCTTCTTGTTGCTGATGGTTTGCTCCGAGGTTGAGGGCTTCAGACTTTCTTTGGACTTGACGTCAGAAGTGTCCGTCTCCGGTGGGCAGCTTACCAGCTTAGGGGGGATGAAGAAATCTGGAATTTTGTCGGGTGTGAGGACGTTGCTATAAGCAGGTGCCTTCCCCTTGTCGCCAGCCTCTCCTTGGCGGAGCACATTTGTTTCGACTGAGTCCCGGATCTTCTCCAGAACCCACATGATACCTCTGGGCTGAACCCGCTGGGTGATGCCTGTTATCACAAGCAAGAGAGCATTCAACAATGCTATTAATAACTTAAGATTAATCAATGTAAGCACAGTTGTAGGGTGCAGTAACTTTCAAAGGCGGATTTTGAGGATTGCAAATTAATCTTACTTGATCCGAATTATATTTAAACATTTTACTAACTAACCTTTTAATGCTATAAGTAAATGAATAATCAATTGTTTTGTCAAAAATAATAATGATCCTAACGAAAAGTGCTTCAGCAACGCACAGTTGCTATTGTTATCTCTTCAGGCGAATACAAACTTTCTGTGTCCGTGCTAGGTGAAAACAGATTAAGACTCCTCAACCGTTATTTTTTTTTTTATTGTGAGGTAGTTAAAGGTTTAACATGATGGACAAATCCTTTTAATTTGCATATGTTCAATATTCTAGACTTGAATAAAACTACATTATAGCATATGAAGTTCATGTACAGTTTCAGGCATTTCATTTAGAATGTTATAAATGAAATCAATTCCTATATAATTTTTTGGACTAAATTTCATATTAAGCTAATAATGTAAAACATAATGCAAAAAATATACAGTGTACATCAACAAATCAAACTGAAACTGTGGACAAAGACATTACAACTCTTTCTCTGGCATCACACAGATCCTCAGGAATTTGTTTCTCAGTTCAGGTCCTAGAGTACCCAATAACTGTAGATGTTGTCCTCATGCAACACACCTGATTAATATCAACAACTTATTAATAGAGGCTCTGAAGAGACCTTCACTGGGTACTTCAGATAAGCGAGACATCCAAAATATGCAGTCTGCGGTACTCCAGACCAGAATTAAAAGCAGCTTAATTAGTCTCGCTAAAAATGTTTTCAAGATAAGCTGTTAAGATTAACACACACATAACAAAATGATTATTAATTAATATTATTCATTGCACATCCAAACTGAGACTAAATTCAGATGGAAACAGGTTGCACCAAACTTCTCTGACAACTGACACTAATTAGAGCTAAACCTGCCGTTTTTTGTACACTGTTGTCAGTGGTGTTTGCATATAAAAATGTATTTACGTAACATCCACAAGAGCTTTTCATCTACAAAAAGAAAAAGGTGAAGTTTTAAATGTGCAAATGTATTTGGACTTATTTGTAGTAAATGTATTCACTGGAAAACAAGACAAAGACATCATCTTATGGCAATAGTTTCAATGTTCATAACCTTTTCTTAAAATGTCTCAAGTGTGTCCTTATGGGAGTGTTAAAAAAAAGAAAAATCAGTCATTTCTCATTAATATTCACCGTCTAATATAGCTTATAAAATCTTAACAATTCTTCATCACAATGAAGTTTAATTAAAGTCAACTTTTAAACCAGTTGCATTGAGTGTAATTTACTCACTGGATTTGCAAGTGATTTTCCTCTTCTCTGCGAGTCCTCACACAGTGTTCAGCTTCAGAGGCACTTCAGTGTTCATTAGTGTGTGTGTGTGTGCTGTGTTTTCCCAGGCTGCGGTGAGAGCGCTTCAGATGCGCGAGTCGCCTGTTGCGCTTATATAGTCCCACAGCAGACGCGCGCGCCTGAACGAGCCAATCAGAGGAAACGATGCGCTTCCGACTAGAGATGTATCGATTCCTGGAAACCGAGCACTTTAAACAATCGAGACCGAGTGTTGGTTTAAAACACACACATAAAGAGTGTCTGTTCGATTTCACCACTATATTGTTAAGAGCTTGTCTTTTGCAGTATCTAAAAATAAAGTCAATAACCAGCTTTTTTTATGCGTGTCTGTTCTCTTTAAAGTGCACAAGTTTCCAAAGTGTTGTAAGTTAATATTCTGTGGGTCTTCAGTCACACCACTAACCAGTACGGCTCTACAAGTGATATCCTGTTCAAGTTTGACTCAAACAAATACAGCGCGACATGTCCGAGCGAATGACTCGTATGAGTCGGTTCTTTTAAATGAATCAGAAACACGTAAATTGAAGAATTACCTGACTCACTGAACCGCAAGGTGTCACTTTCGTCATATAAGACTCGCAATGAAGGGTCGTTACTTTTCAGTGTTTGGTTGTGATAACATGTAGTTAAAGATGCACTTTAGTCATAGACATAATTAATAAAATAATTAATAAATAATAAAATATCGCTCACTTATTGGGTATATTTAGTCTAGTAGGTTATTTTATGAATTTTGGCAATTAAAAAAAAAAAATACACAGGCTAATGTAAGTATTTCTCCAATAATTGCATATCATTTTTTTAATTAAAGTTATTTCTAAATGTATTCTGCTTATTCTTTACTGAATCTGAAGCGTTCTCATAAGAAGCGGAAACATATCGTTCAATTGTCCATGATCTATTAATTAATTATTATTGGCCATTGCTGTAATTGGCTCATATAATTAGCTGTAGCGATAGCAACAGGCTTTAATCAGACAGTAAAGGCGGAAGCTGATTAAATCCGTCCTCACAGAAGAGCATGCACAAAATAAGTACTCCATCATCGCTTGTTAGCTGCTCAGTCATTGCTAAAATTGACTGTTCCGAAAAAGTGAAGTCAGTAGAGCACAAAAGCACTTGACGTAATTTAATTTAAATCACTTGCCTATCTTCTGCCACGATCTGACCATTGGTTTCCCTGGAGACCTTGCTATATCTATGGCAACAAATAGATTTTTACAGGAGCAGAAATAGAACAAGTTCCAAATAGTGACCCGAGGAGAAAGAAGCCCGGGGTCTCCAGGAATAGAATGAGACATTAGGTGATGGACATGTACTCTCACACGAACATAAAAATTGCCATTGCTAACGTCATTCCAAAACGGTAGGACTCTTTGTTCCATAACGCGACAAAAAAATACTGGAGCTTTAAGCTTCAAAAATTATGCTGAAGAACCAAAAATATAATTCAGTCCACATGGGATGCCGTGTGTGAAACTAACCAAAAATACGTTTTTGTTTAATGAAAATATTAAAATCAGCACAGCTCTCCTTGGCAAGATGAAAAAAAACTTGTGACCAAGTCATTCAATGAATCTCGATTCATTGTTCATTCAGGAACCGATTCTCCGGTTCAACTTATTGATTCGGAGCTTTTTCGGTGCGTTTCTCACAAAAATATCCTTTTACAGATTTTTTGAATGCTAAAAGTGGTATATATTAATAAGTATGGCCAAAACATTGAGCCAAGACAACTTACTAAAATTATAATGTCTCCACTATAAATACTATTACAAACATCCAATTTTAACCAGTAAATAATGGTGTCCTGTGTGTTTCTGGACATATTCCATTAGGATTTATCGGTTTCATCACATCACCAATAGTAGAAGACCAACAGTCACCATTACGGTTTCCTTTAAAGCAATACAATTCCCCTTATAACCAGTAAAACAATAATGTACAGATTTAGTGATGTTTGTTTTTTTTCCCTGCAGGGAAGCATTTGGTTGGACGGCTCTGACTGTTGAACGGATATAAAAAAAATCACTAATATCGGTTTGGAAAAAACAAAAAACAGGCTGACCTGGAGAAGAAATTAAAAAAAAAAAAAAGGTCAAAAGTGAACAGCCAAAAGGCTCAGAGTACTCCGTGTTCCAATGAGCTATGTCGGGCTCACATGGATTCACAAGGTGTGGAAGGGAATAAACACCACTCACTCATTTCACAGTAGGCTTTTTTGTTACACTCCATTCCCCGTCATTGGTTTCCTTGGAGACAGCGATACACTCATACCCTCCTGGGAGACTTTAAGTTTTCCCATCACCCTCTTGTCTGAATCGCTCGACCCGCCAATCGGCAGCAGTCGAGGAGTGGGTGAGAACAACACTCCTGTCTTGAGGGCAAGACCTTGTTATAATGGGTTAAGGATGCTTCATGTGCAGCAGTTCTACCTGTAAAGAAGCACAACATCTCGGCACAACACGCATACATTGAGTTTTTGTTTGCCCTCCATGGTAAACGAAAACCTTTCACGGGGTTCCCACACCAATGATTTATGATTTCTGGATTAAAAATGGAATAAAAAAGTAGTTTGGGTACTGTACATGAGCAGTGCTTCAGTGGTGCCTCCAATCAAAGATCTTTCAGTTTAGCTGACCTTCAGGTCTGTCGACAACATAATCGAGCAGAAGTCGTCCAGAAAGCAGTGACATCCTTCAAGGACCTTGATGATAAATCTTAGCCTATAAGTGCTGTAGCAAACTCCATTCATATATGAAAGCTCTACCACCCATGACCAATGCCTTTTAAATGCCAAGTATTCCTTCACATCCATTTTTCTTATGGGATCACTGTCTAGCATAAGCCTTTTCTTCACTTACACTGTATTATAGAGCAACTTCAGATATACAAGGGAATTACATTAACAAGCATGTTGTGATTTTACAATTATAATCGTCACACTTCATTTTAAGGTCCAATTCTCACCATTAACCACAGCTTTTGGCTCAAACGCCTAATTTTCTGTTTATTAATAGTTAAGGTAATAGGTAGGTATTGGGTAGTATTAGGGATGTAGAATATGGCCATGCAGAATATGTGGTTTATAAGCACTAATAAACAGCCAATACGATAATAATAGGTATGCTAATAAGCAACTAGTTAATAGTGAGAATGGGTCCCTATAGTAAATGTTACCATTAGGAGTATAGGCCTGTCAGGATCCATTTGGCACACTAAAAATATACAAAAGTAATGAAGGACATAATGGCATGACTTGATTTAGTGCTGCTTTACTTTTATTAATACTTTTAATTTACCAGAATTTAAAAAAATTACCTTTTAGGTATGGCTAGGTTAGACTGAAAAATCTTTAATAAGAAGCCCACTGCTGCCCTCTAGTGGCAAAATTGGTATTTTGGGAACAGTTGGCACCTGGCACTGTTACCAAAATGTACAGTAACTCATATATAATTTTATTATCCATGAATATAAATGATTTACAGCAATTCTAATAAAGATTTTTATTCAGACTTTAAATAGATTTACAAAGCATACTAAAAAGAAAAAAAAAAAAACAAGAAGGGGAAAGTGGCCCAAAATACCCTGTGTGCATATGAATTTGCTGAAAGGGTTTACAGAGTCCGTTCAGGTCAAGAGGTCGGCCACAAACACACCAAAGTCTCGTGTCCATTTTCCTGAGGAGGAGTTTAGGTTAGAGTCACCACAAAGCTTTAAAATGAAAAAAGGATATATAACAAAACTAAAATGCCAGCCAATATAGCTACATATAATGAAGATTCAAACGCACTACCTCACAACCCCATAAAATCCAAAACAAAACACAAATCTGGCTTGTTGGTGGAGAAATTTAAAGTCCCAAAAGAGGACGAAGCTTGTGAACTGTATGTGATGCATCCATTTATTAAAGCCCTTGCCTTTTATCTGAGAAGCTCGTTCAGTCCTTGGCTACAGAAGCAGAATACGATGCATTTGTGGTGTAAGAAGCAGAAGTAGCCCTGAGAATGTGTATTAGCTACTTTTTGTTTCCCCACCAAAGATGACAATACTGTTGAATCACAGACACTGAAACCTGAGATCAGGTGCCTTTGAAAGGCAAGTTGTTTATCGAGAATCAAATAAGCATAAGCTGGACTATTGAACCCCCCCCCCAAAACCAGACAAAACAACAAGAAAACAAAACAAAAAACGAACCCTCAAAGCGTCTCAGTTTGCAGTTGACTGCGACTTTTGGCTGCCACTTGAACAGACGTACAATTAACTCATAACCTCTACGCAAATCATCTCTTGCCATTCGCGATGTCTGGGATCTTGGAT
The DNA here is from genome assembly GCA_032359235.1 of Enteromius mattozi. Taxonomy (NCBI): domain Eukaryota; kingdom Metazoa; phylum Chordata; class Actinopteri; order Cypriniformes; family Cyprinidae; genus Enteromius; species Enteromius mattozi. Next base: position 8,684,637 of record JAUMHE010000079.1, read on the forward strand.
CTTCAAACTTCGACTTGATTTAAAAGCTATGAAATCAAACGGAAAACCGGAAGCGGAGAGTTCGAAACGCTCAGGTGCTGCTCGTCAGGAGTCCTCAGTCCCAGAGTCATCTTCATCATAGCAACAGTCCTCATCTTCCTCTTCATCGTCGTCTAACTCCTCGTCATCATAGTAGTCATCGTAGAATAAGGTGGAGCCCTCATCGGCGGGTGGGGCGCGGGTTCGGACGCAGTATTCAGCCAGAGTGGTGGGCACCTTCACCCCGTCCCGTTCGGCGTCGGCTTTGGTGGCTAGAACCTGCTTCCTGTGAAAAGGACCAAACCATTCATTTGAGTGCAATGCGCAAAATACAACACAAATGCTATGCATGCATGTCTAGATATATTTGTAAATGCAAAACAATGCATCATATTCGCTAAATGAAATCCAACACTTGTTTCACACAAATTATGGGCTGCCGATCCCAAAAATAATGCACAGAACAGAACTACAGAACTACCTCACATTACAAATGGTTATCAAAAGCAAAAATGCTACAAAATGCACATCATCTTTTGTGATTATCACTTAATCATTAGAAAAACTCCCACAAAGACAAAGATTTCGGTCTTCCTCTGAGCCAGACTACAACTATTTGTTCAATTCATAGCTGAGTTCACATGTATGAATGTTTCTGAAGACATTATTTTATGCCTAATCCTCATTTCAAGGATATAATTATGGCAGCAATAGAAGAAAATGCAAACATGACCCAGATTTTTTCTTCTTCCGTTACATCTGTGGGTGTTTTACATACAAAAATGGCAGAATTTGTGTATTTATAAAGTTCGTTCACATTAAATAGAATATTTGAATATTTTTCAACTCCTTTGCAGATTGTAAGTTAAAAAGATTGATTTTTTATACTTTTTGATAGGGCTGCACGATTACGACAAAAATCATAATTGTCGATTATTCCCTTGAAATTGTAATTGCGATTATTAATTACAATCATCACAATTTACATTGAATGATGTTTATACCATTGCTTGAAGCAACCGCATGCCATAAGTACAAATATGCAACTAAAATTAAAACAATGGAAAACCCTTAGAATAACATGTAGAAAGAAAAGAACACATCATAAGTGGATTTGTTTTATTTTTTATAATATCAGGCCTTTATTTTTGCAAATCAATTTTTGTAATGCAGAGCTGTGTAATAGATGGGACCAAAAAAATGCATGAAATGTGGTTTCTCGCACCTGATGATCTCTCCGTACTCGCGGTCTTTCCCCTTACTGTCCCTCCATTTGCGGTACATGACGGAGGCGTCCACGTTGGCAGGCGAGAAGGTGTTGGGCTCATTCAGCAGCGAGATAACACTCAATAAGATCGTCCTGAAAGGGAAGCAGATATCAGCTGATTAAAATTAAACTAATTGCAACCGTTTGGCTTAATTATTGATCTCAAACTGTTGAGGCGTAACAGAAGAAAAGGCACTGTGCGAATAATCAAACGGTGAAACTGCTGTAGAACATATTTCGAACATTGCAGTCTAATTTTATGAGATAATTAGTTTAAATTCTGTTGTACCTCACGTTCTGTGTTGGGTTCCACCTCTCTGACGGCAGTTCTCCACTCTGAGGATCGTCCACTGGTGGGTGCAGTATGGAAATACATACATCACCATTCTGAAATAATGTTAACTTGTTAAACATCTTTCATGACTATTTTTGAGCACGTTAAAAATAAATTGGCTTTTAAATAGTGCCGTCAAATGATTAATCACAATTAATTGCATCCAAAATAAATTGTGTGCATAACATATTATATATATGTTTAATATAAACTATATGAACATAAATATATACATGTAAATATTTTCAAAATATATACTGTACTGTGTGTATTTATTATATTTTCATTGAAAAGCTGCTTTGAAGCAATATTTACTGTATAAAGCACTATATAGTTGTGTGTGTCTTTATTACTTGGTAATAAAGCTCTTTCTGACTTCTGAAAAATAAATGAAACTTGGCTTGATAACCTAGAAATGGTTCATTACTTATTACATATAAAATGCCTGATTTATTAGCATACCTATATTCAAAATATAATCCATTCAATTTACTACATTCAGTTGCTCAAAAGGTAACAGATCGTGTACTAATGTCAAAGCAATTGACTGTTTGCAAAGAGCTTGATTGACAGGTGATTGGACCAATCATAACACCGAATCCATCATCTTGCCCGTCAAACAAATCAGACAGGACAGAGTAGAATGTTGGGTATTGACGTCTATCTGCAATTGAAATAAAACACCTTCTGATGTTCATTCATGTTTATTTTGTGCTTTAAATATGAAAAGACGATCGGTTCACGTGCCGCTTCAAATGAGGAAATACAGTAATCTGTCACGACACATAACAAAGACACAAAATACTATTTATTGTTTACATAAAAGACATTTTTAAAGCCGAGACCTCGTTATATACCAAAAAAGCAACTTGTTCTGTCTTGTCTGTCAGCATGTTGTCAGTTAGGGATGCAACGATTGTACATTTTGTTGGTATGATTTAGTCTGAAGAATAATCACGGTTTTACGATTATGACGAGTATTATACATTTATTCACTTCATAACATTACTATGAATGTATGAAATCACATAAACACTCTTTAGATATTAAAGCGTTATTTATCACTGGCTTTGAAAACAGAAATAACACAGTAACCATCAATACAGCACAAAATAATAATAAACAAAGTAATGGTTTCAGTTTTTACATTCTTTACATTTCTTTTGGACCAGCGATAGAGATTTTAGACATGGCGAAAAATTGGTTCCCCATGGTTTTTACTTATGATTACTACTACAACAGGGATAGTAAATAAAAGTTTCTGAAGTATTATTAATATATGACTAATATTAACTTTATTTAACCCACAGGGGAAACTGTTACTAATGATGGAAATGAACTAAAATATTATTATAATCAACTGTCATCCGTAGGTAGGATAGACTAATTCACGCACGCAACTGTCACCTCTCTCTCGATCGATCGAATACTTCATTCAACTGATTTAAGTAAATGTGATCTTACCGCACTTTCATTTCTTTCTTATCTGAAGCGGTCACAATGCTGAGCTAACGAGCTCGTAGCTTTGCATCAGGTGGTTCAGGCTGTGCAATGTACATCTAGCCGTCCGTTATTTATTATGCATTCATTCTTTAGCAGCAGTTTTTTACGGCAATATTTAAATGACACCTTCTTGGTGTACCCAAAATGGTCTCACACTATCGACAGACATTTCTCTGGTGGAAATAAAGGATCTGTTTAGTCCTCTGTCACGGTTAATAATGCGTGTAGTAGCCTCGGTGGTCCGTGTCTCTATAAGCTCATCATTTAAGCCCATGCACCGCTAGTGTAACTTTGTTTTAGTTTTGCGCAAGCCCGTTCCCGTTCTGTGTAACAGAAAAACTCGGTTTAGCAAAACCTTTACTATTAATTAACCGTGACAATTTCCTCGTTGCTGTATTTTTTACTGCGTGATAATGTGTGTAGTGTAAGAGAGGCATGGCTTGTCTGACATAGCAACACTAAGGAGGGCGGTGGTTTTTGCAAAGGGTCAGTTATGATGGTCAAATCTGGTAAATTCATTTCCAATTTTTTTAAGGTAACATTCGTAAAGGACACATCATCATTATTATATATACACATAAATTTTTTATTTTATTTAAATGATAAATGTGTTATTTTAATCCAAACAAATGCTGATCAGGCTGCAGTTTGATTGGGTTTGTGTAGACTGACCTCATAGATGTTGGGATGCCACATCTTGGTGAGGAATCTGAAGCCAGGAGGAGAGTACGGGTAGTCGATGGGGAATTTGATACGTGCCTGGAAGAAATAACACATTCATTAGAGAATGGATGTAACGGCACATTGTCTTCCAATGATAAGCGATAAAGGACAGAGCCACTCAGAGGAGCAATATAAAACCAACATCTCTACCGGTGCTCCATAGCCTTATCATTCAACTACTAAATATACCTCCATGCCACATTTTAATTACATATTCATTGGCTAAGTGGTAAAACGTGAGTTTAGTAAAAGAATACTTCATGCACTAACAGATGGGGAAAAAAAAAAAAAAAAAAACCCCACCACCCTTGGTATTTTTATTTTTTTTTGAGAATATCTGATTTAACCGAAAGCCTGTTACAAGTTAAGCTACCATCTGCAATGCAGCCAAATGGCATATAAACTGATTTGTGGCACAGGCTGATAATCAGGCCTTCATTTGGAGAGAAGACTCCAAGCATGTAGAAAAACACACATCCTATTTAAATACTATTGAAAGCATGAACAGGTTGTATGTACCATCCATTTTTTATTATTTTTTATTTTTTATAAATAGTCCACTATTCACATGTCCCTTATAGAGCAGGGGTTCCCAAACTTGTCCCAGTTGTTAAGATGTCTGCATCAAAAGAAATTCATAAAATAGGGATTTTAAAAGGACAATTACAAGTAATTAATATTTGGGGGGGAATGTAATTAGTCTTGTAATGTGTCATAAATTGATTTTTGTTGTAAATAATCCTGACTAGATCGTTACACTGAATGACATTTCAGCGGGTAAATTTAGTAAAATACGGAAAAA
>JAUMHE010000079.1:8704477-8737797 GCA_032359235.1 Enteromius mattozi
AATACTATACTATATTATTATCAAATTATATTTAAATAATAAATGATTTAAAAAACAGCATATAAACACAAACATGACCTCTTCATCTTGTTTTTGTTCATATTTGGTGTCTGTTGTGACTAAAGTCTGAATCACAGCAAATTAGTAGCAATAACATCAGTTCTGTTGTCAAGGTTACCTGATCGGCATCTTCTTTCATCTTCAAACATACATACAGAGACACATGAACAATATATCATTCATAAACTACAGACCAGAATCACTTAAAGCAATGAGTGGCTTCTGTAAAAACAGCAGACGTGTTTGAGGATCATGGGATCTCAATCACAGACCGAGACAAACATCTCGTCACACTCACCATCTTGATGTAAGAGTTCTCGGCCAGCAGAGAGTAGTTGGACATGGGCTGAAACGAGACGGAGGCTGGATAAGTACAGCATAAAGTGCTTTTACTTCCAATTTCAGTGACACAGAGTGTCTTCTGTGATTGGCTGACTACACAGATACTGACCGGCAGAGGCTCCTCCTCCTCCACGGTGCCGTTCTGCACTGAATCATCTCCTCCGGTGTCACTGTGATGGTGATGATGGTGGTGTCGCTTCTTCTTTTTCTTCTCCTTCTCCTCCTTTTCCTTCTTCTGTTTCTTCTTCTTGTGTTTAGAGGATTTCTGAAAAGGAAACCAAAAGACAGTTGGTTTAATCTGGTTTCAAAAGAGCACTTCTGCTTCTGCAGATTTTTCAAAAGTCACGATCTGAAGCAAAAAACACCACTACTCCTTGCCTAAACATACATAAAATCAGGAACATGTCATGTGACCTGCTCATCTCTTAAAGCATTGCTAAATACTAAATTCAATCAGCAATGCAAGTACAATATAGAATTTACTGACAGTAAGTTTATTGCAATACATGATTTTTTTTGTTAAATTGAAAATAGATATATTTAATGTACTTAATTTCTATTGTGCATACACAAATAGTTTTTAAAAAGTTACTATTTTTTGTTATTTAGTTAAATATAAATTATTTTACAGTTACTGCTTAAAGCTGTATAATTTTTTTTCTCTGTTTAATGTAATTAAATGCTATTTTTAAACACATTTTTAATGTTTAAAATGCATATATTTGTTAATTCATGTTAAATTTAAATGTATTATTTATATATATATATATATATATATATATATAAAATGTAAAAATTTATAAAAAAAAAACTTTTAAAATGAACACAAAAACTGATTTAAATTAAAATGAGCATGTTTGTAAAAGTATTCAATAAAGTAAACATTAACCAAAAATAAATATTTGCATTTTAAGAATTAAACATTTATTTTAAATATATGTCTAAAGATAAACACAGCACTGCCAGTGAAACAAACAAAAAACAGTTTTCAAAACAAAACACCACACAACAACACAAAGGCATCTGTGTGAGCCTCACCGTGTCCTCTGGCTCTGTGTCTTTGGGCTCATCAGGTTCAGACTCTGGGGCCGCCGAACTCATGTCCACAACAGCAGCAGCAGACGAGGGCACCGTCACCTCCTGCAAACAAACACACATTAAAACACACACTTCCTGCTTTCAAAACCGTCCAGAGGCCGAGGAATGATCAGCTAACACTATGAAGCATGCAGAACTAACAATATCATGATCAAGAAGAAGAAAAGCTGATTTGACATTGTTGAATTGGGAGAAAATGGTGAAGAAGAGCTGAACCTGCAGTGAGAAAATTATATTTTGGCCTATTCGCTTTTGAAAATCTATGTTCGCATTAAGAGGAAATGAACTATGATATTTGGGCAGATAAAAAAACAAAAAAACAGTACATCAAGTCCTCTATGTCTCAGGTGACCTACATTCGGTTCATGAGGCAAATACTGAGCTGTTTGACTGGAACCGCAAGAACTGTCAAGAGTCCTGGCTGTTTATCATGATAAAAAAACAACAACGATCAGGAAAAGCGTCTCACATCAGTGATTAAGACACATTTACACCTCTGCACGTGCACACATGCATCGTGAACTAAAACAAGCAAACGCTAACACACACAAATGTGCCAGACCTGTGAAAAACAGCGGGAAATAAGACGGGTGAGACAAAGAGATCAGCGAGAGCCCGGAGGAGGGAAAACACGAAACAAGTGCTCATTAACAACAGGACAGACCGGAGGGGGAGGACAGGGAGAGAGCGTGAGGGACCGGACCTGGGCGGCGGGGGGTACAGGAGCACTAGAGAGCCAGAAATCCAGATCCGAGGCCTACAAGAGAGAAGGCAAGGGGTGGGCAGAATGAGTCCGGTCCTGTCTGACCCGAGCAGAACCCCAAACAAAACACAACCAGCACATATTCCATCACCACGTCTTGTTACTGCCACTTCACCAGTCTCATCATTAATAAGTTCATTTATGAATGTATACGATGTAAATGAGGACATCAGTCGTGTTCATTTAAGCAAATATAAATGTTTAGGATCAGACTGCACCCCCTGGAATTTTTCTAGTCAAACATTAAAATTAATCAATGCATCCTTAAGGTTAAAATTGCAAGATGTACATGGAACAAAGCTAATAATATATTTCATAAGTTGTATGAAAAAAAAAAAAAGTATGCAAACCGATAAGTTCCTAAAAAAAAAAAAAACACCCCAAAACAAACAAAAAATCTTTTTGTCTTGTATTTAAGGTGTATTTTAATTTTAAGCTGTTTTAATTTACTAAATTAATTTGACCATTAATCCATTAGTTGTTAACAACATTAATAATAACAATTCATATATAAATGTAAATAAAAAAAAAAAAAACACACTAATATTATATTATATATATAATTTTTCCCCATTTCCAACTTTTTACTGCAGAGCACAACTCAATAATTAGGTTTAAGATTTAACAGATTAAATTAATAACAATTAATAATCCATTAATTATTAACACCTCTAAATCAGGTCACTTTCTCAGTTGATTTAAGCTGCCACAAATGACAATCTGTTTCAACAAAGTAATGGAATATTCAAAGTATAAATAAAGCTAACGGCAAATGTTAGTGATGTAGAGGCTATAAGGCAAGCTTTTTTTTTAAAAGAGAGTGCTTTAATATCAGTTTTAAAGCCAATCGTACCTCAGCAGATGTGGATGTGGGCGGGGCTGCCGGCTCTTTGGTCTCCTCTGATTGGACGGCCTCTTCTGGCTGGGACTCCAGAAGCTCCTCCTCCACTTCTTTGTGTTTCTTCTTTTTCTTCTTTTCCTCTTTGCTCCTCTGCAAAACACCCAAACCACCATTTCAATATATTAACGAAGCAGAATTACATATTCGCTCTTAACCGCACATAACCTGCCGACTCACCTTCCTGTCCTTCTCCTTGTCTTTTTTCTTCTCTTTCTTCTCTTTCCCACTCTTCTTCTTGGTCTCCTGAGGGACGCTCTCGCTGTCTCGGTCCTCGGCAGGGCTCTTCAGCACCTCTGGACGGTGGGTCCTCACTGGAAGCTTCTCGCTGTCTGCAAGCGGCCTGGAAAGAATAAGAGAAGCAGAGATTAGATGGACAGAAAGAGGAGGAGATAGTGAATGGGAGAGAGAACCAGTCACATGGATGCTAGGAGAGGCTTCAGCTTTTTTAATATACGGGTCGAAAGTATTAAGGCCTGTTCGCATCAAGTCTGATTATGAGTATAAAAGTATTAAGGATTCAAAAACAGGATTGACAACCGTATTCTGCTGCTGTGTGAACATAGCCATTCATTAAGGGCAACCAGTGTAGTTTACTTCATACGCAAAGAAAATTGTTATTTTTAATCACTAAGAGCACTCCATTTATCTCAAACTCATGTTACTAAGCCGACAAACTAAAATATAAACACTTTAATACAGTGAAGTGTAATACTCTGAACTAGGTGTGAAGGTTTGTTTACTTGAAATCTTGCGGTGCATTTGTCTCGTGTCAGAAATGGAGATTTGGTGTGAAGAGGCCTTGTCCAACAACAAGCCGAAAACAGCTGAGGGGTTTATAATCTATGCTCACGAGTTTCAGGGGAAAGTCAAAGCCAGGCAAGGCTGTCATTAAAAAGATTGGGGTCAGTAAGATTTGTATTTATTTTATTTGAATTGATTAAAACGGACAGTAAAAGACATTTACAATTCACAAAAATCTACAAACATATGACTTCTATAAAAATGATTAACTAATTGTTAATAACAAAAAATGTTTCTTGAGCAGTAAATCAGTATATTTGGATCATGTAACACTTAAGACATGGGTAATGAATTGAACTGTAATAATATTTCGCAGTTTTTATTTTATTTTTATATCAAATAAATGCAGCCTTGGTAAATAGAGTTAATGAAGTCTTACCAACCCCAAACTTCATAACCAAAATGTTCAGGTTGTAGCAATAAGACCACAGCCAAAACCCAACTAGCAGGTGAGCTGATCAGTCATGCACAATGTGTTCTTAACACACATTATTCGGTCCAACAGTGACATACTGCAATTGCCAGGAAAAACAGGTGTGGTAACTGGGCAGTTGATTCCGCTGGGTCACATGACCGCAGGAAGTACTTACCTTGAGCTAGAACCAGAGAGCAGACTGTCAGGAGGGCAGATGAGTGCGTGCGTGAGGGAGAGAGATGGAGAGAGACAGAAGCAGAAACCAGTGTGTGTGAGAGAGTGGAGAAGGCACAGGACAACTGGAGAAAGCTCCTCGAAAATCCAACAGATGCAAAAGACAACTAGATCTAATTTGCATCTGCGTGAACAGAAATTCTAGACTCATTAATCTGCTAAAGGTGGTTTAACGAATGAGAGCGGCAACAAGCATGAAATTGAAAACAATATCTGGAGGGAAAACAGTGGTGATACTGACAACGTCCTCAGATCAACAGAGCAAACATCATCAGACACGAAACAACAAGAACGAGAAGAGAATTTCCCGAACTGGATAAAGGAATGAGAGTTCAACACATATGACGCATACGATGAGAATAAAACAAAATGATGTTCAGTTTTGGACAAATTTGTTTTGCAAACCCACAAAGTACACTTCCATAGAGTACTTAAAGTGCTCTATTTTCGCACACTAATTTTGTACTTAAAAATATAGTAAAAAATGATTCTTTAGTGCTTCTTAAGATAAACTCAGGATCATCTAAGTGTACTCAACTGTGCTATTTTGAGACACAATGAATATGAACTAAAATGCGCTTTCAACATACTATCTCTGTATTTAGGAAATGTATTTAGTTACCACTTGAGTGAACTAGTGTATGAAAGATGGCTACAAGTGGTAACTAAATACATTTTCTAAATACAGAGATATTTTGTTAAAAGCCCATTTTAATTCATATTCATGGTGTCTCAAAAAGGCACAGCTAGAAGTACTAAAGAATCATTTTTACTATATTGAGTAGAAAATTAGTGTGCGAAAATAGAGCACTTTAAGTACTTGTGTAGTGTACTTGTTTTTCACCTGGGAAGCCAATATTAAAAAAAATTTTATCTGCACGTGACTATATGTAGCACATGTATGAACTGTGGCGACGATGTGGTACATACTTGTCCAGATCGATGTCCAGAGCTTTATGAGGGTCATTGGGATCCTTATCGTCATCGTCACTTGGTAAGGCATTCTGGGAACCGAGACACACCAACATTATTGCCTATATTTTCCTGGACAACGGTTTTAAGCAATTCTGAAATAATAGCTGCCCACCTCTGGCATTTCCTCAGTGACTATGTCCACCTGGTGAGCGGGCGTTATGTCTTCCTCGCTCTCGGGACCCGAATCCGCCTTCCTCTCTTTCCCTCGCTTCTCCCGCTTTTTCTTCTTCTCCTTCTTCTTCCTCTCCGCCTTCTCCTTCTGTCGGCGCTCCTCCTCCAGCTTCAGGTATTGGTCGGACATGGGCATCCCTGGACCAAACGAAAGACAATGAGACTATCAAGTTCTTTTTATTCTATATGAGGATGAAGCAGAAAAAAAAAAGAGGAATACATCTAAGGGGTTGTAGATTTGCTCACCTGGGACTTTAAGAGGCACACTAAGGTCGATCTGCACCACAGGAATGTGTTCTACGCCCGGCGCGTCGTACACCTGCAATTGCAGACACGTTCAAGTAAACTTCGAGCAGAAGTTGAAAAGAAGAGAAATGTAGGTTTTCAAAGCTCTGAATCATTTAAAACAATTGTTTGGTAAAGTGATTCACTGTTTTGAAGCATTTATAACGCCACAGGCTGAAGGTGGCTTCTGGTAAAAATGGAAATTGCAACAAAGCCCAGTCAAAGAGATATGAAACAGGAACAGATTAAGCACTGTTTATGAGTGATAAAAGGGACAGTTTGATGGATTTTGATGTGAGAGGACAAAAGGGGATGGACTTTTTCACTGGAGGAAGTGTTAAGTGTTATTTTGTCCAGAAACGACTTGATGGATGTATTTTTCTTTTTCAGTATGACGAAACAAAGACTCAACTGCTGATAACGGCGAGTTTGATACAAGTTTAGAGCTGCTAAACCAAACAAAAGATAAGTGAAATGGATCAAACAGTGTTTCAAAAGGCCTGATGTTTATGTCGATTATATCCATCATTTGACTGCGTACCTTCTGAGATGATGGTGAGGCTTTGATGTAGAACGGGTTGTTGGCCTGTTCCTGCTTCCTGGCTTCCCTCCTCTGTGTAAAATTAAACAAGTGTATTAAGACAACTGTATTTTCACATTTTCTGAAGGTCTGAATGACAGCGTGGACTTACCCTGGCCAACTCTTTCTCATCAACCTCGGTGTGTCTTGATCTGGAATGCTTGGGTTCTTCTTTAGCGAAGACCGCTTTGGGCTTCTCGTCCTCAGACTCGCTCTCTGACGGAGGCTCATTGATCCAGGAGTCGAGATCCAGACTGGAGGGGGAAAACAACAGCTAAAACATCCATTTCTAGTGATTCCCTTGAGATGATCAATAAATGACTCACCCATCTGGTATAGGCACTTTCTTCTGGGCCTTGGGGGCCACGGGATTGAGCTCTCCAGCGAAGAGAGCCGTCACTTCCTCGGCCACCTCCACGTTCTTCTGCTGCAGCTTCTGGATGTACTTCACCAGCTGGAGGATGCAGGACGCCTGTGTGGGGAACATCATGGTTAACACTCTGTGATTGTGTCTGTGTGTGTTTCAAAGCCTAATAATCCACATTATTAGAATCGCAACTGGTGAAAAGATTGATTTTAACACCACTTATTTAGCTGGTCTCAGAGACTCAAACAGACCATATCAAACACCATTATACGGTTTGCTGGTCTTTGCACATTTAAGCTGGAATTAGCTGGTTTTCATTGGTCTCCCAGCCTGACAAACTATGACCTTATGAAAATTACCCAAGACTTTACTATAGTAGAAGTGTAGCAACCATGTGTTTTTTTTGCCATTTTAATGTAGTAAAACCATGTTTAATTTATGGTTTTCATGTTTTAACTATAGCAACCATGCTTTTTTTTTTATTTTTTTTATTTGTAGTAACACCATTCATTTACATTAGGGACGAGATGTCAGAACAAGGCTTCTCCTCACCCTCTCCTGCACTTCCAGGTTGGCACTCTGGACGAACAGCGGCAGTCTGTCTATAAGCAGCTGGCTGGTCTCCTGCGCCGGCTGGCTGTCCGTGTCCCCTTCGTGCTTCTGCAGCACCGTCGCAAACAGCTTGGCGGCGTTTTGTACGTACACCGCCTGGATGTGACCAGGCAGAGTGGCCACTTTGGGTCTCAGCATGGCTTCCAGTGTCTGCATGGGGTCTTCAAGATGCCTGTGAGGAAAAGGCTGTTAGCACGCTGCGATATAGTTGAACCTCGAACCTTTCTAGATCATCATCACGTACTCAGAGAACTCTCCGCAGATCCACGCTGCGGCATAGAGAACCTCGCAGATCCCGTTTCGCTGCGTGTTGCCGGTCAGCAGGTGTGCGTTGTCCAGCAGAGTGGCCATCTGAGCCACGGCGAAGCCTCGGATGGCTTTGACGCGGATGGCGACATCCAGCATCTGAGAGGCGATTAGATGGCCGTGCCTTGTGCCCTCCAGACGAGTCAGTTCCACCAGGATACTGATGTACCTGGAAGACAGAGACGGCTGTTTTCTAAATTTCTGTATCCAGCAATAATTATGTAAAATTGTAAAAGTAACTGCTATAACCACGTTTTAAAGGTTCACAGAGTTTCATTTAAAAATGCAAGATGCAGGATAGTGGAATTGGACAAACTAAAGGTCTTAAGACCACACTTTTTTTCTTTTTAAGCTGAGCTTATTTTAACTTGAGCTGTGTAATGCATGAGAAGGTTCAAGATGCAACATATCTTTGACATGTTTACATAGACAATCATGAGATATTCTATGTGAAAAGCCCCTAAGTGTGTATTTGGCTGTTGTTTAGTCTTACCACTCAAAGTTAGTGATATACTGGTAGTTGCTCTGGCTGCAGATGTCGATGATCTTAGTGAGCAGCTCATCTCTGTAAGTGGTGCCTTCCGCTTTGTCCACATGCAGCATCAGCTTCTTCACAATCTCCATCAGGTTCTTCTTCGAGACCTAGTTAACCGCATTTTAGTAACCTCCTCACAACTTCAAGACTTTAGAGGAATGTTTAAATGTTGTACACACCATGCCGTAGAGCAGATCCAGGGCTCTCAGTCGGATGGACTCATCCTTGTCATCCAAACACTGCAGGATCAGGTCCTTGTGCGACTGCACAGACTTGGGGTGCGTCTTTAAGATCTTGGACATGGCCAGAAGACCCAAGTACTTCACTGCAAACAAATCACAGCGTCTAAGTAACTCTTGCATTGAAACGTAGTCTCTCTGTTTGCTAACTAGATATTTCTGTCAATATTGCAAAGTACATCCAAATGAAATGGATTATAAAAAAAAAAGAAATAAACACAGAAGTAACAGAGATGACTAGCATTATACCAGAAAAAAATGAGTTTGAAAAAAAAAAATGAACTTCCATTTTGTGCCGACTGAATCTAAATTATTAATGTATTTTAGAAATTAAAACAAAATCTAAATTACTAGTTTCTTGTGACTGGAAATTTGCATATACAAATATACATGGAGGAAAAAAGAAAACACACAAAGACAATGGGAAAACACAAACACAAAGACGACAACAAACACACACACACCCCCACATGAACACAAATGGACTTCAGTTTTGTTTTACTCTGCCAGATTTTTAAAAATGAAAGGCATATTTGATTTAAGACAAGTGATGGTTTAAACGCCCACAAAATTTGATCGACCAAATATAGATGCATGTCAATTGCAGCCACATTTTTGTGGTCTTGGGCCGTTAAGTGCATGGTCTAGCTTTGGTAATGCACAAAACAAAATGTACAAATACACTGATCTATTTCAGGAACGCATGGGGCTTCAAGATTGACAGAATGCCAAAACATTCAGCTGGAAAGAAATATCAAACGGCCCCGTGAGGGAACTTTGAGAAACAAAACATGGCAGTCCAGGATTCACAGAGCTAGTCTACAGCCAGTGGCTTGACCGGGACACTGATAACTCGAACTCCTGCAAGATAATTCAGATTACTTGATGAATAGGAGTAACGTGCTGTTGCTTTTTGGAGGAACCTTTTTTAGTTCCGCAAGATATAAAGATAGGATTGACTCTTGCCAACTCCCTATTGTAGTACTGAGGTGTCTTCGAGTTATCCAGGATGGAGATCTATATGGACTTCATCTACAGGGCCAGAGGAGGGGGACTCAGAAACACGCAGACAATGAGAGAATGACACACTGCAGGCATTGACAGAAGGCTCACAGTTCTGGTCCGAGTCTTCAATCAGGATTCGCAGTTTCTGAACACAGAGCTGCGGACGGGAGAGAGAAATGGAAAACAGAAGAAGAGACAAAAGACATTATTACCATGTTTAAAACCATCATACAGCAACATTCAAAGAGGAAGCCAACTTTAGATGGGTGCTTGTTTAAGAGCCAAAGATTCAGTTTGGCAAAATTAGGTAATATACATAAACAGTGGTTGACTGATGGCTCCAGAGCATTTATATAATTTAGACCTATTCAGTAATTAATTTAGAAGCTTGTTTCATCCAAAGGGACAATTTAATGATGATAATTGCTAAAATTAAATATTTTTACCTTTTTTCATTTTAAAAATATTTCAGTAATTTCTTAATTTAGTAGCTGGTTTTATCAAAAGTGACTTTTAATCATGATAATTGCTAAAATTAATATATTAGAATCTACCTTATAAAAAATACAAAAGTTAAATATAACATATTTAAAGGAACATTTATTACAATTAATTTTTTCTTTATTTAATAAATGTAATAAAATATGGCATTGGCTCAACATGTCCAATATTTACTAAAAATAAAAATAATGATTATATTGCTGTGCATTAGATAATGCGCTTCTTTTCTAAAGTGTAGGGGGAAAAAAAGCTAGTGCCGTTAAACAATTAATCATAAATAAATCACATCCAAATTTTCTAAACACATGTAAATATCTTCAAAATATATTCTGTATGTGTGTCTTTACATATACATAATACATATATACAGTTCACACACACATATATTGTGTATACAAAAAATCTTAAATCGCGATTAATTGTTTGACAGCACTAGAAGACCCATAATACTAAAAATAATCTATATTAAATAACGTACATTAATAATGTATTAAATTGCATACATTTGTGTGTATTTTTTTTTAATGTATTTTATAAATTATATTTAAAAACTTAGGCATTGGCCTTAGTTAAGTTCACATAGTTAAAATTTAAATATTTAACATGTTTATGCTTTATGACTATATATTGGTCATTATGAATTAACAGACTATAAATAGTGTGGAAAGTCCATTAATAGTGAATATAAATCAGTTGCTAATGCGACAATGGCCCACCTGTATGCTAGCACTGTGATTGGGCATCCCAGAGGACAGCGAGATCAACACTGAGGTGAAACAGGAGAGAAAACGGACATCAGTAATGGCTTTCATCAATAATGAGTGCTCTAGTACAACACCGGGTCACGGCACCAAATAATACTGACCTGCTATGACCGTGTTGACACACTCATAGAGAAGCGACATGGCCGAGGTACTGAGAGGAAGGACAAGAAGGAAAATAAATGTTATATTTAACCCTAATATTTCTGGTCAGCTTCAGCGCTCTGGAGTATCACTGTTACCTGTGGATGAGGTTTGTTAGGGGCTCAATCAGCTTCTTCCCCAAACGAGGCTCCAAAGGAGTGAGAGCACCAAACTAAAACATGGAAACCTCGTTAAAGAAACAGACAAAAGTGGAGAATCACTTCCTTTTCCAACCCAACACATCTCTCACCAGCTTAATGATCTTGATGAGAACCCAGTTGTTGGTGGAAGAGGTCATGAGTTTGAAGAACAGGGGTGCCAAGGAAAGATAGTTCTTGGGATTTCTTCTGGCCAGTTCACAGATGACGTTCACAGCTGCCGACTGGACGCCTGGGAAATACACAATTTAAACACGGAGTTCAAGTGGAAGCCTGAAAGATTAGCGTTTAGCGAGAATTAGGATTGGGTAAATCACACTAAAATGCGATCGCATGAATCGTTAATCGAAATGTACGCGTCTTGTAGAACACCCAGTTCTAGGAAATTGGGAATTACCGGGATCTGGGTCCTCCAGCTTCTCTTTGAGGCGTGGGAAGGCAGGACGAAGGGACTCGGGGTACTTCAGGAACACTTTGTACATGATCAGCACCGCCTTCTTGCGAATGTACGGCTTAGTGTGAGACATCTGAGACGGATGAAGGGTGAGACTGAATGAATGTGTGCTCAGCGTCAATATTTGCCTGAAGTAAACACTGTGAACGGATTTACCAAAGTCATGATGTCATTGGCCAGGTCACGAGCAAGGTCAGGGGTCACGAAGCAGGAAAGGCCAGTCAGGGCCACTCCGGTGTCATACTGGTTGGGACTACTGAGATCCTTTTGAGAGATGAGACAGCAATCAGCAGGGTTTTGATAGTTAAACTGACACTAAAAATAAAAACCATTTTCTTTACTTGAAACAAATAAATGTTAACTGAAATGAAATATAGCTTTAATTTAAATATGTTTTTATTTAAATAAAAAGACAACACTTCAGCTAGTTACCAAGGCATCTTTCCTCATCTAAATTTAGTTTAACCTGATGTAATAAAAACAATAATAGTATCTCAGCGATACTGAAATAACTGGCAACCAGCATAATCAAAACAAATAGAGGTGAACAGGAAGTTCAAAGCGCACTTTACGGATCTGATTGGTCGTCAGCATGATGACATCAGTGCCCTCATGAAAGCATTGTGATGCTGCAAGGTAACCGATTCGCTGAAAACAAGAGACGAAAGAGACATTTATAAACCAGTGTTGCAAAAAAAAAAAGTAAAAATTAAACTTATTAAAAAAAAGTTTAACTGAAATAAAGTTTAAAAAGAAAATAAAAGATCAAAAACAATTAAAATAGCTTTTAGAAATAAATATTAAAAAAAAGTAACACTTTAAAATATTTATTTCTAAAAGCTATTTTAATTACGTTTTTGATCTTTAATCTTTATTTTTTATTTAGTTAATAATTAACAGTGAGCAAAATATTTGGTACAACATCGAATCTTTGTTAATATTAGTATATTGTTCTTGTTCATGTTAGCACAGGTCTTTAAATAATATTATTTTTTAATTTGTTTATTGTTAATTCACATTAATATAAAAAACTTGTTGTATTAACTCTTACTGAAAACAAACAAACAAAAAAAATTACAAATACTAAAAATTAAAAACCACATGTGAACCAGTGTTGCAAAGTACAACTAAAATTAAAAGTAAAATATTAAACTATTGAAAGTTGTTTTCAGTCATTGAAATAAAGAAAATAATGGAAATAAAAACAAAAACATTAATATTACAGACTTAAAATATAAACATAAAACTTTGCTAATAAGGTCCAAAATAAGACTACATCTGGTCTGGGCGCTAATATTATTTTCGACATCACCTCTCACCTTGTAAGTGAATTTGGAGGAGCTCATCACCTCCACGATGTTGAATGCAGCCCAACTGACATCATAGCCAAGCATCTGCAACTGTTAGGAGGAGAAAGCAGAAGAATAAGTGACGGCTTGAGCTGAAGCATTATGAAGCAGGATATAAACGATGGCTGCTCTTACGTAGGTGAGCTTGCAGACTGCATTGGCTTTAACTGCGATGTTGTCCTGTTTGAGTTCTTGTTTGATCTCATCGATGCATGTCGAGATGTATTTGGCCTGTAGAAGAAACAGGAAGTATCGTTAGAAAGAGTGACAAAATACAAGATGACAATGTTCTCCATGATGGCCCGGGGGATCATTTAGCTTCCTGTTGTCAGCAGCGTCTATCAAAATCACAGAAATAAAAACCTTGAAAAACTGAAACTTCAACAGAGAGTGATTTGCCGTATTTCTAATATATATAGGTATATACCGATATATAGGTGATGACAGTTAATAAATTTATCGTAGTGTTGTTACAAACCTATTTTTTCCTCGTTAAAAGTAAAAAGTATCATCATAACTGTCCAAGCTGCTCTTTTCCATATAATGAAAGTGAATGGAAACCAGCAGCACAAAGAACAGGGCTGTTGCAGTAGACCAAAACCACTAAACACACACACAAAGAAAATAAAAATTAAAACTGAAACTTGTTTCTAGTTGCCCAAGCAAAATTTAGTGTAACTTTGATGTACTAAAACAAAAAACTGATTAAATAAGTAATTAAATAAATGGAAAAAAATAAATAAAAAACTATAAAAACTAAAACTTAATAAAATGAATACAGAAAATATAAATAAAAAAGTGAGAGAAATATTATAATAATAATAATAATAATAATAATAATAATATGGGTATGAAGCAACATGAGGGCTAATAAAGGACAAAAATAAAATAATTCATTTTTTCTAAACTATTTATCCTTCATTTTTGTTAAAAAAATAATTAAATGGCTGATTTTACTTTAAGTAATTTTTGTCAAAATATTATGTCAATTATAAAATTATATATTAATAAAATAATGTCTGTACCATATTCCCAGATAAAATTATGAGCAGAGCAAACAATCCATAAAATCCAGTCTGAACCCTTCATGATTTTACAGATATGTTATCCCATTAGACTATATATAAGCAACAATCCTAAAATCTAAAAATAAAAATGTAAAATGCTCAAAGCTAGGTCAGAGCGTGTGTGTGTGTGTGAGTTTGTTTGTGAAACGAATGGCTAAAAGTGCTGATAACCCATAATATCTCAAGGCTGGGGGCATTACATGGTTAAATGATTAGAAAAATGCATTCATTAAAGAGACAGAGAAGAACCTTGGACACTCAGCACACACACACACACACTATGCATCTGAGGGACACACAGAGTGCTGTTGTATGGGCGAGTGTGCTGGTCATGTGTCTTTAGTCATGAGACAGCCAGAGCAATGACAGCAACAACTGAAGGGCTTAGAGAACCTTACATGAGCACAAGCCCTCGTTTACCAGAGACGCAGAGCAAGACGTCTTCACTGCGCTAAAAAGTGTAAATATGCGGTAAATACATGTTCTCCAGAAGATTTTCCGGTCACATCTTTACAAAGCCCCTTGTGAGCCATGATGGGTCATTTAAGCCCAGAGAGACTGAGAACACAAGGTAAACACAAGGTTTTCCTATCACGTCTTTATGAAATTCTTGCGAATGGTGCATTGTGGGTCATTTCTACCCAGTGAGATTCTTCAAAATGTTTTTCTGTATCTGGATGGAGCATCGTGGGTGATTTCAACCTAGTAAATCCAAAAAATATCAAGCAAGTGAAGGTTCTCCAGACTATTTTCAAGCTCCTTCTTCACAAAACCTTTGTGAATGATGAATTGTGGGTAATTTAATTCCAGAGAAAACTGGAAAACAAGGTCAACGAAGGTTCTCCAGACGATTTTACAGCCCACATCTCTGCAAAACCCGTGTGAATGTTGCATTAAGGAAATTTTTAAGCCCAGAGAAACTAACAACTTTTTTTACGAGTGATTTCCTGTCACATCTTTACAAAATTCTTGTGAAAGGTGTATTGTGGGTAACCACCCACCACTGCAAACCAAAAAAAAAAGTTCTTCAGAAGGTCTTTGTCAAGGTCGATGCAAGCTCTCCAGAACATTTTCCAGCCCACATCATTCCAAACCCTCCTGCATGCTGCATTATAAGTCATTTAAACCCAGAGAGACTTAAAAGAATTTACCTTTGAAACCATTTGTTTGCATTGTTTTTTTTATTCACAAAACTCGTGAGCAGTGCACTATGGGTGATTTCCATCAAGTAATGAAGGATCTCTAGAAGTTTTCACAGTCACATCTTTACAAGCCCTTGTGAATGATGATGCATTATGGGTAATTTAAGACCAGAAAAAACAAGCTGAAAAAACAATGCAAACAAAGGGTTTTGATCATGTTTTCCATCTTTACGAAATTCTTATAAATGGTGTATTATATCGTCTACCCAGTGAGATTGAAAACATGGGATGAACAACGATTCTCCAGAAGGTTTTCCTGACACATCTGGAAATTTTGTGAATGGTGCATTGTGGGAAATAACATGAGGTAAACAAAGGTTGTCCTGTCAAATCTTCACGCAGCTCTTATGAACAACGCATTAAGGGTAACTTCCACACACTGAGGCTGAAAACATAGGTTAAAAGAAGGTCCTCCAGAAGACTTGCAGAAACATCTTTAAAATTAAAACTCTTGTGACTGATGGGTAATCTAAGTCTAGAAAAACTGAAAATACATGCTAAAAACTATGTTTTCCTGTCACATCTCTAGATAAACGTCTTGTGAATAGCGCACTACGGGTGATTTCCACTTCGCAAAGTAAAAATCTGATGGAAAAGAAGGTTTTCCTGTCATATCTTCATGCATTTCTTATGAATGATGCATTATGGGTAACTCACACCCAATGATATTCTTTAGATTTGTGTCAAATCTTTATGTAGTTCTTATGAATGACGCATTAAGGTTAAAAAAAAAAAGAAAAAAGTAGGACTCAAGAATTAGTCTATAACAGTTGTCCGGAAGGTTTCCCTGTCATGAATGATGCATTATGGGTAATTTCATCTCTGTAAGAACGAAACATTGTGGGAATAGAATGTCCGATCCTCATTCAGCCGCAATGAATCGTGCATTATGGGTAATTTCAGCCCATTGCCGTGACTGAAATATTTGTTAGTTGGCCAAGATTTGGATTCGAGCAGCTCAGCAAACCGTCACTGAAGTATGAAGACGAACTCAATGTCCTTCCCAAGCAAACAAGAGAGCACAGTCTGGAGAAAAACCTTCATTCCTTCTCTCTTTCCAAACGCAAACCAGAAAACAATTGACAGCTGTAAAACTAGCCACCTACAATGCCCCAAATACTCCAAAATACTGTGTGTTTCAAAGCAACTACGCTGTCCAAAAATACCGTTTAGGTAGGCAGCTCACTAGTTTTGAGCCCTAGCCAGTGCTTTGGATAAGTACACCCACCTTTTGTGGAAAACAAATATAGAGGTTTCACACGAAACCACCAGCAGAGAGCAAACAGAGCAATGAACACACACACACACACACAGTCTGACAGTTCATTCAGAAGCCTATGAATATTTCACAGCACTGTTCACTGTTGGCCAGGTAACAGACACGATATCTAGGTACGCCGGTACAGGTTACATTGACGAAGCCTCGCTGATACCTGACTCCAGATGTTTGCAGATTAGACAGGCCAGGAGACCAGAACGGGAACGCACGTTTTATGGACGTTTGCATTTGAATGCACAAAAGGTGCAAGTTACATTTGGTTTGATATTGAACTATAATGAAAGTTGGTGACCAAACAGAGCAAAACCAGTCAGACCTGAATCAAGATGGTACTACGAAGGGACTGTAAGGAGAAAAAAAAAAATCTAACTGGATTAAAGTTTGAGCAACTGATTGTTTACTAAGTAGAGCTGCAACTACTACTCGATAAAAACCAAGAACCGATCATAAAAAGTAGTGCAGAACATGATATTATTAATATTGAAATTTTAGCATTATTTATAGATTATTTTAGTTTTTATAAATACTAATTGTTTGATTTTCCAGAAATGGAATAAAATAGTTTTATTTCAGTTTATAGTTACTAATTGTAGTACATCTTTTTTAAAATTTTACATTTTAACCATACTTTTTTTTCTCCAACTAATATTTTATTACAGCTTTACTGGAATTAACCCAAATGTTTAATTCAAAAACAGGCACAGATATTACCATTTTGGAAGACACAGATAAACTGACACTTATTTTAATGTTATTGCTGACACTGGATAAATAGCAACTTATAAAATTCTATAACAATTCCTAAAATAATAAAAAAGTAAAAAATATATATATATATTTTAGGATTAGTTAAATATTGCACAGTGTTAAAATAAAGATTACATTCAAGTAACCTAAATGTAAAAATCAGTGCTGTCAAACTATTTATCGCGATTAATCGCATCTAAATTTTTAACGTTTTGTTCACTATATATAAAAAAAATATATATAATCGTAACATTTTTCTTATAAATATGCATGCATGTGTGTGTATTTATATATAACAAATATACACAGTTACACACGCATATCTTATGTAAACTAAAACTTTTATTTTGGATGCGATTAATCGTGATTAATTGTTTAATAGCCAATAAAAAGAGAGTGATTATTTTTATAGACGTGCCACAGGCTCAAGGCCACATCGGACAATGCAGGTCATCCAGGAAGGTCCATCCTGCGTCAAACTGCCACGTTCTCAGGCGATGGCACATCAGAAACACTCAACAGTGTTCAGTGGGTTTATTGCATCTCATAACACGTAAATCACTGACCTGCTGTCTGCTGGAAGGGCAAACCGGTGACTAAAATCAATACAAATCTCCTAAAAAAGGAACAGTGTTCTGATGCCATAAAAGTGGGGAAACCCTGTTTGTGATTATAAACGCTCACGTCACAGCATCTTGTTCCCTTTTTCAAAGGGAGGGGCGAGCGGATGGAGCATATTAGAAGAGAAAATTCAGCCTTGTCATTATAGATAACCAGGCAGCCTGAGGCCTACAAATGTTTCCATGTTTCATTCATCGTTTCAGCGATTCTCGTCCCTGATGCTGTGATTTCACAGCCAAGACGACGGCTGAGTCTCCGTGACTTCTCAGAAGTCTACCTAGAAAAGATTTCTGGGCATCACAGAGATGTCTGAATTCAGCGTTATAAACCCGTGCGAACATCTGAACCGAACGTTTCTGAGCGTCACGCGTGCGTTCAAATATTGGAGTTTGAACACCTGAATCAAACATTTGTTAGCATCACAGACACGTTCGAACAGTCATCATGAGCGTATTTGAGCATTTAAATGAATCATTTTTAAGTTTTAAATAACATTTTTGAGATTCACATCACCTCTGATTCATCGAAACATATTTGAAGACTCGAACGGAGCCGAACTTTAAAACGCATGCGAGTTAAAATGTGAGCATTTTGTACATAATACCATTTTAACCAACATTTTGTCATCGCGGGAGCACTGGAACGTTTAAACTAGAAGTTTATCGGCGCGTTCGAACGGTAAAATCGAACGTCTGTCAACATCGCAGTATTCGAACATTCGAATCGAACATTTTTGAGCATCGCTTGTGTCATTGCGCGCGTTCGAATCTTCGAATCGAACGTCATAAGAGTGTTCGAACGTTTTCCGAACGCGCCTATGATGCCCAAAAACGCTGTCTACTCTAGATAGTCAGCTCACTAGGTTTTAAGACACGGCCAATCTCATGACACACACACACAAGTGAGGCTAACGTTAGATATTTTGAATTAACATATGTTCTTTAGCACAACCAGTCTGTTTATTACATTTATGAGTACACGTTTTGTATACAAAAAAAAAAAAACTGGACGGGATCACATTTGTATTTGCGGAATGTATTTATGTAAGTGTCTTAACCGTTAGCGATGCTAACTGGCCTCATCCATGATAAACAAAACGATGACAGACTGCTCTAACAGCACTAACAGCTGTCACCTGCCAAACAAACGCTAAGAATGCACAATATTTCAATGTTTTTAAAAAAAACAACTGTTTGTTATCTAGGCAGGTTAACTTAGCTCACCTGAAATCAGGTGATTTGAGATCACTGACACGAGATCAGCTTGATTCATTTATACCAGCTGGGTTTAATGCGAATGTACAAAAACATCCGATTGTAAGGCAAACAGAAAGAAACGAACGGATGGAGTGCCTCACCTCATCTTCCTTATGGTTCCTAATGCCACGTACTAAATCCTGCAGGTTTTTATCGAACATCCGATCGATGCTTCCCTTCACGATCTTCAGAGCCATGATGATTTCCCTCCTGTCCTACCGGACCGAACCGCGAACACGGGCTTTATGTGAGCACTGACCGGCCCGCTGGAGCGCTAGTGTCTCATTCAGTCCCGAACAGCGGCCTGTGCAGGAGGGCTTTCGCTCTTTCTGTAAGCGCTGATCTGCAGCGGACCAGGGTAGGAAATGGCTGACAAAATGGCGGCCCGATCACCTGACTGGCAAACCCATCCACACCGCGACGCGACGCGACGCGACGCACTGGACGCTTCCCTGCGTGACGCTTTTCGGTGTTTAGGATTTTGACATTTGCGTCTTGGAAACTGTGAAGAAAACGTTTTTGGTTATTAATAATTTACTTTTGTGAGCTAAGAATTGTGTTCACAAATATAGATTGTTTTTTTAAATCAGCCCCCTAACAATACTCAAAAACCTTTATATTTATTGGATAAATATAATTTATATATTTTTTTACCCCGTGTTTAATATGCACTTATTAATATGGATGGTTTAAAAATGTTATTCTATCTTGTATAGGGCTAAGCCCTCTTAAAATTCATGTCTTAGTAATATTTTGTTAAATTGTATGTCAGCAGACATCCAGGGAGATGAAGCCACTATCAATACACGGGAGACTTGGGATGTCTGTGTTAGTTTGAAACATTGTTAGGCTACTCGAATAATAATAATAATATAAAATATTCATGTTGTGAAGAACGTGCTTATTGGACTCACAGATTATAGTTTGAGATCGCATTAATAAATAGTTCTAATAAACCAAACCATACCTTTTGGAGATATTGTGTTGAATCGGGCAGTGTTTTCTAACGAAAACTAGCGTTATCTGAATTAAAACAAGGAAATAACTTAGTATTTGATCATCAAAGTACTTATAGGTGTATTTATAACAGATTTTATATGGTCTTTTATTAAAATGTATTCTTTAAATGAAATAAATTGGTATTTAAATGAAGCCGTTTGCATCGCGATAAGTTTACGTTCGAGTGACGTCAGCGTACCTATTTACGCGAACGACTGAACGCGTCGCGATTTTTACGGGGTTTTTTGTATGCCAATAATTTCTTTGCTACAGAGCAGATGGTTTACATAACATTTTACATTTTTTAAATGAAAATTAATCAGAAAAATATTAAATTGATAAATATATCAACATAGTGTTTATTATTTTTTTAACCCTAACGCTAGTACCAAAACATGCAGTCCATATCTCATAGTATGTAATAGGCAGTATATTAGTATTCTGAACAATATAAAACACAGTCCATCTATGAAAACATTAAAAATTGTGGCCATCATGCGGAATTTTTTTATTTATTCCTTCACGGATACTAAAAAATCTCTGACCAAGTTACATAGCACTAGAAACATGTTTATAATAACCATGATAAGCATGTTTTATGACATCCAAGAAAAAAAAAAACAGCATAATTGGGTCAACCTATGCAGATGTAAGTTGTTAGAATACCAAACAACGGACAACAAAGGGTCTACAGAGTTTAGTGGCAGTCCATAGACACCGAAGGTTATTGAAATCTATACCAGACAGATCAGATGTAAATTTGTGCAGTAATAATAATGATAATGAAACCTCATGATCTTTTGCTGCATGGCTTAGAGAGTCAATCAACACAAAACCAGACTGCTTTCTTTTACTTTTTTTTTTTTTTTTAAGCTTTTTCCGTATTTTTTCATAAAAAAAAAGGAAAAAAAAAAAGGAAAAAGGTTTTACTCATAAAAAGCAGCTACATAATACAAGCACAGTCTTCAAATACAATTGAGCTTCGGTGTTTCTCCTCCTAGACGTCAGCGTGGTTCTGAAATAAAACGTTCGCCCTCGATCGACCAAACCTGGGTAGTGCAGAATCCTCTACACCGAACACTTAGATTGAGGCGCTTGTTCTGCCTCACGACGCCCCGATTCAAAAGTGCTAATAATGTTCATAACACGTTTTATGTACAACACGAAAAAACTCATGTAGGTCACAAAGGTGGGCAGACAAAAAGTAACACAAATGAACGAAGGAAGCCAAAGTGTGTTTGTGAAACGTTCAGCTCTCAGAAGACATCTGCTCGTCCTGTGCTCTGCTGTCCTCTTTTGCGTCTGTGTCTTCTGCCGGATCGGCCTCTGTGGAGTCGGCTGTGAGTGTTTGCTGCTCTGTCGGCTCGTCTGGATTGGGCCTGAAAGACAAATACAACATTAACCGACAAGCTGCGTGATTATTTCGCTCGAGGAGCAGAAAAGCAAAAGGTGGCTGCTTTTCCACCTGATGCCGTTCGGAGATTTCTCATCCTGTTTCTCTTGGTCTGTGGGTTTGGGGTCGCTTTCGGATTCAGACAAGTCTTTCTTCTCGTTTTCTGATTCCCCGTTCACTGGTTTGGAGTCGTCTGGAAGGAAGGCACGAAAGACAAGCATGTTTTAAAACTGTTTGATTACTGCACGCGAAAACTTGTGATTTGACAGTTTACCTGCGTTTTGTGTGTCTTGCTCGTTGGTTTCTTGGTTCTTTTCGTCTGGTTTTGGTTTACTGGTCTCAATCTTGCCCAGGAACTGGAGCTTTAGCTGATTGTAGACTGCAGTGGCCTTCTCCATAACTGCGCTGCTTGCTTTGTATCGGCGAATCTAAACGACAAGAAGACAGTCAGAAGTTTGCAAGTTGTGTATATATATATATATATATATATATATATGTGTATATATGTGTATATATATATATATATATAAATTTAATTCAATTTTATTAAATATATATTTTTTTTTTATTAAATATTAAATTGATTGATTGTAATTTTTATTTTGCCCTTTAATTGTTTTAGAATATTTATTTACGATTTAAAGGGCATGTCAGCAACAGTGGCTATGTTCATGGCAAGATGAAACATTTAGATTTATTTTATAATTTAATAATAATAATAATAATAATTATTATTATTATTATTATTAAAATCTAAATTAAATTATGCCAAAAAGTTATATGCTATATATGCAATTATGCTGTTTTAATTGGAAATCCTTCTCATTAAAGGGTTAGTTCACCCAAAAATGAAAATTCTGTCATTAACTACTCACCCTCGTGTCGTTCCAAACCCATAAGACCTTCGTTCATCTTTGGAATACAAATTAAGATATTTTTGATGATAATAATTTACTCAACCACTCCTCTCCAGCGAGTTACATCTTTTGCCAGTTTAGAGAGTACCTAAGCAAGTATTTAACGTAATAAGCGTTGTTTACACGTAGGGGAAAGCGTGTATATGCGTTGTGATACATCTTCCTCTATTTTAGAGAGTAACTCGGGGGAGAAGAATGGTTAAAGTTAATTTGTGTTATTTGGGGATTTTTTTGCCAAAAAAAAAAAAAAGGATACTCTAAACTTAAGTTGAGCCACTGATGTCACATGGATTGTTTTTACTACGTTTCTGGATAATTTTAGTTGTGTTGCTGTCTATGGAGTGTCAGATGGCTCTCTGAATTCATCAAAAATATCTTAATTTGTGTTTGGCACAACATCAGTAATTAATGACAAAATCTTTGTTTTGGCTGAAACATCTTTAAATGGATTAGATCTTCAAATGGGTTACAAATGGCAAACGTTTGTACCTTTTTGAGTGTGGCAATAACATCTGCATTCTTCTGCAAGATTTGAGTGGTTACTTGTACTGAGCTGAGCTCGTCCAGGGCCTGCAGACACTTCTCAATGTCCTACAGATTGAAAGGAAACAGAAGATGCAGAATGATACCAGGAGATTCACACATCACGTCATCTTCACACGTACGGCCTCTGTTATAAATATAGACTACATTCAACAGCATTCTGAAAGTTTAGGGGTCACGTGTGGTTAATGAGCTCATTACTGGAGTGATTCATATGAACCATATGAACTAAAACGGTTTGAATCAACCACCTAGGAGATTATGACCAAACTCTTTGCTCATTTAAGTTCTATATTTAAAATTACATATCGCTGTTTCCAGTGATTTTAATGGATTTTGTGTGTTTCATGTGACACATAGGTGGGTTGATGATGTCACTACTTACAGGGTTGTCAACCTTCAGTGCAAACTTGATGTCTGTGTGAAGCTTCTGTAGTTTCTCTTCAGGTGAGGGTTCTGAATTCATACAGGGCGGCAGAAACAAGAGTTAAAGTGTGACTGACCATAAAATGACTCAAAAGGACTGAAGAGCTATAAGAGCATGTTTAATGTGACCTTTTTTCTTCTCGACTTTCTTCTCAGGTGGACGCGTTGATCTCCGTTTCGGCTTCTCGGGCTTAGACCTTGTAGGAGACAGTGGTGTTATTGTTAGGGTTATTATAGTTAACTAAAACAACAACAAAAAACATTATGAGCCAAAAAAATAAGTTACTTTTATTACAAAACATTACATTGGAAAAAGACATTTCACACATCAATTAAAACGGATTGAACTTTAAAATATAAATATAAACTATATATGTTTTTTGTTAATTAAAACTAATAAACTAAATTCTTTAAACTAAAATTTTTTTTTCATGAACTGAAACACAAATAAAATTAGATGAAAAAAAAAATTAAGAACATTAAAAGAAAGAAGCAAACAAAAAAGTTGCTTTGGCAACATACTGAAATAAAAGCAAATTAAAGCTAAATAAAAATACTAAATAAAATTATAAAACTGACATAAGCACATAAAATTATGAAAACATCCAAAAAAAAAAAAAAACTTAATTATATATAAAAATAATAGCTAATTCACTTATAAATACTGTAATATATCATAAATAAGCACTCCCAAATACGTGCCTCGTTCTGTGTTTCTCCTCTGATCTCTGAGGCTTCTTCTCTTTGATCTTCTTCTCTTTTTTTTCTTTCACCTCCTTCTCTTTCTTTTGCCGCCCTTTCTGGCTGTCTTGACGTTTGGCGGATTTCTTTACCTAAAGAGGAGACATAACAACCCAAACACAGTCAACATTTGGAGCAGCGACACTAGCAGAAAGAGTCTGGGTGTAGTTCTGGTGACTGGCCTCTGCAGGTGGAGGTGAGTCTGAATCTGAAGGTGCGGGGATGGGAGGAGGCGGAGGTTTCTTGGATTTTTTGAGAGGGTGATCGTCCACATCATCGTCCGAGCTGCTGCTGCTGCTGCCACTGCTGCTTCCTCTCCTGGTCTTGTTCTCTTTCTCCTTTTTCCTTTTCTCTTCCTCCTCTTTCTCTCGCTCCCGGAGCCGGCGGAGCTCTTCAGCCTCCTCTTTCTTCCTTCGCTCCTCCAGTTCCTTCCTCCGCTCCTCGTCTCTCTTCTTCCACTCGCTGACGCGGTCCGTCTCGCTCTCACTATGAATAAAATTTCCAACTCAAACAATCATCCTATTCATATTCATATTCATCATCCTTTCCTATCAAAATGTTGTTACGGATGTGAAAATCCAGAGTATCGATTCTGAATTATTTTTATGATGGTGTGCAAACGTGATTGATGTTAGGTCATATTTTTTTAATAAAAATTCTGACTGTGTGCGATGACCGTCAATCAGGGGGTCATTTTTTTACTTTGGGTGAACCGTCCCTTTAACTGATTTAGGACGGAAAGGAAATACTATTATCATCATCAGTGTAAAAACATGTAAAAGGAACAGAACAAACTCACCTGTCGCTGTCTGATGAAGAGGAAGGAGCCCTTTCTGGAGCTGGTTTGGGTTTCCTACCTCGTGGCTTTGGTGGAGGCTTCTCCGCTTGGAGAATGACGCACAAAGAAAAGTGTCCTTTAATATTCTGATGTACTTGTCTAGGATTCCTGATATCCGAGGACAACTGTCTCAGGTAAAGTTTCCATCCACTGCGCTGCTATTCAACGCAACTACTCAACCATTAAAACTAGTTATAATATGTGCCGGCTTCACGTTGCAAAGCGCACATTCTCACCTTTCTTGCGCCCCTGTGGGCCTTTCCTTGCTGGAGGAGGAGGAGGTTCTGAATCCGAGTCGGATTTGGATCCAGACTGCGATTCGGATCCAGAGAGGGCCGGCCGGGGCTTCTCGTCTTCTGAGTCGCTCCTGGCGGCCCTCTGATCTGACTGGGAGCCCGATTCTGAATCTGAGCCAGATGATGCCTTCTAAAAAAAAAAAAATAATAATAATAATAATAACACACAAAACAGTGTAAGATTAAGCAAATATGTGATTATAGGCCACATGAGATCGTCACACCTTCCTCCTGCCTCTGCCTGCTGGCTTTTTGCCGCCTCGACCGCCCGACTCCTTCTGTGGTGTGAAGTCCTAGAGAACACATTAGTAACTTGTTTATAGGATTCTAATGTGCATTTTATTAAGTACACAGCATTTTTGGAAGTAATGAAGCTATGAGATGCTTGAGCAAATTTGGGATGAGAATACCTGGTCACTGTTTTTTCCGGAGTCAGAGTCCGAGCTGGGTGATGGTTCGGGTTCTGAGGGAGATCCACTCTCCTCTCCATCTCGATCGCTGGATGATGCCCTTGTTCTCTTCACTGGTGGCCGCTGTAAAGTTTTACATAAAAGATTGTTTTTTTTTTAATGATTTATATTTTTATATATCTTGGCCATGCAATTGACTTGAACTCACAAGAAGCCTTCAAACTTCAAAACAGACACCATAAGTTTATGTGAGTTTTACTAGTTTACGAACATCTACCACTGATGGTTCTGAGGAAAACATTTTTCACCATATAGTGGACTTCAACAGGGTTCAAAGGGTCGAAGGTCCAAATTGTAGATTCAGTGCATTCAGGGCTCTACACAAACCCAGCCAAGGAATAAGGGCCTTGTTTAACAAAACGACCGTTCGTTAAAAAAAAAAAACGTATATTATATAGATTTTTAACCACAAATGCTCGTCAGTGCACTAGCTTGACTTCACACATGATGTAATAACACTGAAAAGGTCACATGTGATGTAGGCGGAAGTACCGGCCCAGTGAACGTACAAAGAAAGTAAATCACTAAATCACAGAAAAACAGCGCAACCAGATGATTTTGATGTTGGAGGAAATTGAGTTTTTCACCCTACCTTTTTCAACTGGAGTACCCTAACGGCACGTGACCTTTTCAACGTGATTGCGTAATGCACAAAGACGCGACTCAGAAAATGAAAGATTGTTTCATTAGATAAGACCTTTATTCCTCAGCTGGGATCATGTAGAGCTCTTTGAAGCTGCATATTGGACCTTCAACTTACTGATCCCCTACTTCAGTCCACTAGATATATGGAGAAAAACGTTTTCCTCAAAAAACTGAATTTCAGCATATGTGTACAGAGCGTAAACATAAAAAAAGCATAGCTATGGACAGATTCATAACCCAGAATGACTCTATACTGCTCATATTAAATCTACTTGCACTACACGGGTTCCTCTACAACCACAAACGCTCTTCTGTTTAACACTAGCGAATATGCAAAACTAAACTAAACCTGACGCTAAGAGCTTTTAAACAAGAAATTCAGTGCACCTGAAAGTATAACGCATAATACTGCAAGAGAAGAGAGAAAAACGACAGATGTGAAGACTGTGAGGATATTCAATCAATCATGTTGGCTTGTTTCGAGTTTGGGTACCTTTGCAGCAGGAGCTTTCCGCTTTACTGCGGTCTTCCTCTGATCCTCACTTCCAGAGTCAGAATCATCACTTCCTGTTTCAGCTTTCTTTGGCACCTCTGCTTCCTCGTCATCTTCCGCATCACTTCCCGGCGCAGGCTGGTTGTCCTCGCTGTCCGATGATGATGCAGGCTAAACGAATACAAGGAAGACGTAACAAATCAGCATTAGCCGTCATGAAACAACAGACGATTACAGATGGAGAAATTAAGTCTTACTGCAGGTGTGCTATAAGAGGCATGAGGGTTGTTTTGGATTTCCCACAAGCCTTCGTTGAACCCTTTCCTTTTGTTGGGCTTCCCGTATCGGTCTTGGTACTTTTCATATGCAAAAAGGTCCTTGGGTGCAAGGAATGCTCTGAAAGGCAAGTTTAAAATCAGTATTATGAAGTTGGCATGAAAGAGAGACAAATCTGTATTGTGATTTAAATACAAGTGTAATCGAAATATGAAGGGTGTAAATTTGATTCTATGCATTGTTGTTGATTGGATTTTAAAGATGTGAACATTACACTTGTTTCTATGGCATAAAAATGAAACCTATCGAGGTTAAAACGTATTTTTACCAAAAGAAACTGTACAGATGACGTGTTTAAAATAAGATCTGCACCATGCATTTAGTGTTTTTTCATTTTATGCTGACTTTAATATTTGAAGGTGTCTACTAGGTTCTCAGATTGAAAAAGGAAAAAGAAATTTGGTCTAAAGAGTTTCTTCTAGTGCCACCTGTTACTCCATACTTTTAAAGGCACTGAGAAAACAATGAGGTAACACACCCCGCTCACAGCAAATAATAAGCATCCATTTACCATCAATAACCTGGTGCTCGCTAAAACCCAGGGATACCTACGTTTCATGAGTCCCGAAGAAGAAAATGGGGATTTTATTAGGAGGTGGTTTGACAGCGCCTTCTGCAACGTCTTCAATCTGGAGGAGAAATATTAAAATGCTGTTATGGCACAGTGGAAATTTGAAGGTTTATAGAATTAAACACAAAACTAACAACTGAGTTTTCAAGTCAGTCACGTGCAAGAAAGCATCTCCATGTGTAAACATGACAACTCAACCCCCCTCGTTGCATTTTACATGCTATTAAACCAAAGAAACACATAAAAGTCCCAAGTCTAAATGTTCTAATAATTCAGATTTCGCCCCATGAACGCATCTAAAGACGGTTCCTAATGTATAAAACACAAAAATCAACAAGACTTTGCGGACACGCGACCTTTGCTGCTCCTCCAGCAAACAAGTTAGCAAGGCAGCTAGCCTCACACACTCGTTACTATGGTAATAACGTGAAATAAACACATAATTAAGACGTTTAGTCTGTGAAGTAATATATCATTCGAGTTCGTGCGCAAAAACCACACATATATACATATGATGCGCGAACGGCTAGGCGCTGGGGTGAAGCTGGTG
Organism: Enteromius mattozi; assembly: GCA_032359235.1. Lineage (NCBI taxonomy): Eukaryota > Metazoa > Chordata > Actinopteri > Cypriniformes > Cyprinidae > Enteromius > Enteromius mattozi. The sequence continues at coordinate 8,732,924 of JAUMHE010000079.1, forward strand.
GGGGTGTGTGCTCTCACCCGGGCCGGCCAGTGGGGATATCCCTTCATTTTAGCAAAGACAAGATCACCGGGCCGGAAGTTGTGCGGCATCTTGTCGTCCCTCTATGCGCCGCGCCTCGTTCTGCTCGTTTGTGTTCGTCCGCGGTCCGTTTTTCAGGCCGACAGACAGCGAAACCCGCTTCAGATACAGAACGCGAGGGAAGGCGGTTGGCTTCTGCAGCGGTTTCCGCTCATTCCATTTTTTGTCAGCGGAAGTCCCGCCTCTGTTGAGATCGACGATTGGAGGAACGCGCTGTCACTCTTCGCGTCCACCAATAAGAACGCACAATGTGTACGCCGCTAAAGACTTCGATTTAATAACAGTGTGATATTAACACTGGCTCCGACCTGTTTATGAAAAATGTTGAAAATTAATAACTTCACACTTGTTTATTAAAACATCTCTTCAAAATGCGTTTTACTGGCACGTAAAAGCCGTTTTATGAATGTGTATTTAACGTTATCTAAAAATAATTACATTAATTAATTCCCGAACGACTATTTTAGTAGTTTTTGAGGAATAAATACGCACTCTTTAGATTTTTAAATAAAACAGTAAATATTAAACGTATTTATTTCTTACAAAAGTTTAGTTTTAAGACTGTAATATATATATATATATATATATATATATTTCCAAAAACCATGTTATGTTTTTATTGTGCATTTCGGTTAAACTGCAGTTCGGTTATTTTAATATACTTCATAAACAAACAAACAAACAAAATGCTTGTTTATGTTCCGCAATACATACATAGATAAATCACACTTTATAAAAAAAAATACAAATCCTCATCACAAAAATGATTTATCACTCCTCTCCGCTTGATGTCGCTAAAACCCAATGTTTGCGTCACTGTCGCGCTATGAGCCTATTTCCGGTTAGGAATCGGTCCTCTTCCTGTTGTAAACACATCGTTTGGGTGGTGGTGTGTCTAGCAGTTATAAATAATTCACAACAACTTATTTTTCACTTTTGAAAAGACATTTTCCCTCTGCACGCAGAATGAAGAAGTTTTTCGACGACATCAAGAAGGATATGAAATTCAAGTCAGCAGGGCCAGGAAAGAAACTTACAGATGACGGCAGGTAACAGTTAAAGATGTCATGATGATGATTAAACTGAGACTTCAGCGGGAGTTTATACGAGCAGGCTTTAGAAACGAACCTGTCTGACTGCATTTCTCACATGAGATACTCATACATGACGTGTACGGTATTGGCTGAGAGCTTGGCTGTTTTAAAGTTACTGAGAGGGTAACAGGCTTAGTACAGGTCTCGAGTTAGTCACGTGGGAGTGGTTTACACCCTGCTGCTTCAGTGATGTTAACAGTGACTGGTTTTGTGTGGCCCTAATCCACAAAAACATCCATTTAAAGACTAAAATGTATGCATTATGTAACATGAATAGGACAATGTTTGACCATCTGGAATCTGAGGGTGCAAATAAATCAAAATCCTGAGAAAGCGCGCTTTAAAAGAAGTTTTGAGATATTTACAATATAAAAATGAGTAAATATCTTCACGGAACATGATGTTTACTTAATGTGCTAAGGATTTGTGGCGTTAAAGAAATGAGTCGTTTTGACCCATACAGTGTATTGTTGGCTACTTCTGACTGGTCCCGGGTCACGTGTCTGGTTTGTCCTGCAGCTCTAAACCTCAAGCCCCCCAGGCTCCTCAGGGAGGGCCCAGAAAGGCTCCCACTGAGGGTGCGCAGAGAGCAGGGGCCGCGGCCCTCGCCAGGATCGAGCAGCAGCACCGGCCCAAGGTGCAGACATCCCAAGATGCCATAAGGATCCAGGGTAGATTATTAGATTTGTATGTCTGTGTACTCAGAAATCTGAATCTGTAAGGGAATATCCGCAGTCACTTTTGTTGCTGTGTTTCAGTGAAGCGAGAACTTGAAGCAGAAGCGGCTGCCACAGCATCCAGTCTGAAGAACACCGATGTCGAGGCAAGTCGGACACACGTAGTTTGTGTTTGCGCTTTCGCTTTATTCTGATTCAGAATCACACAAAACCAGAGTTTTTAAAAACAGGGGAGTTAGATTATGTGACTGGTATTTGGTCACGTGATCTAAAGATGGTGGACCACCCTTCTGCAGATGCCAAATATCCTCACTTGTGGTCTTTGCACTTGAGCCACTTGGCTGCTTATAAGATGTGTTTCCTGTAGTTGACCCAAGTGTTCAAGTGAGGACGAAGACCACAAGTGTGTAGAACGTTTCTTTATCTGATGAGACGGATTTATAGTGCGTAAAAATGCAAGTGTTTACATAGCTTAGTTTTTATCAACGGCTAAAAAAAGGGTGTCTAAATGGGTACCTTTTATGTTTTTAATTATTAATTCATTTTTTGTAATTGATATAATAATATATTACTATAAGACAACATTATATATATATATATATATATATATATATATATATATACGCACAGTTAATATAATGATATATTAATATATTATAATTAAACAAAATAAAGGAAAATATTTACCATGAAGTAAAAAAATTCACTAAAATAAAGATACATTAAAATAAATGTAAAAATAATATTAAAGGCATTTATAAATATTTTTGATCAAATAATATATTACATTTTAACATTTTTAAAATGTTAATATATATATATATATATATATATAATGATAGCCACTGGGGACTGGAGCAAAATATTGGGTGAATTTTTTTAAATTAATTTATATTAAAATAAATGTACATTTTCTTCATTTCCCACCTATTTGATTACCTCTCACCGGTGGAATATAGAAGTGAATATTAAAAAAAAAAAAGTTTAAATGTTTTAATTTAACTTTGTTTAGATATGTTTTATGTATAGTTTGACAAAACTAAAACTAAAAATGTCACACCATTCTGATTTTGAACGTCGCAAGTTGAGGAAATCTTTACAGCCCTAATAAGAGCCTTTTTTGGAGGCCATTGCATCCTTCAAAATGGTTTAATAGGGAATTAAAATTAATACGGGGTTGGAATGAACTGGAAACAAATGATCATAGAATCAGAGACCTGTCGCTTTAAGATTTCAGTGGCCTGTTCCGTAAAACAGGTTTACCAAATAAGCCAGGCTTATTTCAGTTAGTCTGACTTATTTTGTAACAAATCTACTGACAATAAGCCTGACTAATCAAAATAAGCCTGGCTTGTACTCTTAATCTTGTTTTATGGAACAGCCCCCAGGTCCAATACAGGCTCATTTCAATACTCGCCATATTTATTTGTACCTTTTCAAGGGGGCCTGTGTTCCACAGAAGGATCCATCTTGTTTCTCAGTGTCGGGAGTTTTCTTCATCTGTCCTCTCACTGGAAAAACCTTAACAAAGACTGAAAAAGAGCTGCACATAAAGGAAGCCATTCTGATGGTGAGTTTATAACAGACAACATCTTGAAGAGATTCCGTTCGGAACTTACTGAACATTCTTTTTTCTTCACAGAGGTTCTCAGAGGATGCCATAGAGGCCTCCATTATGATGATCCACACCTTTAATAAAGACAAAGAGAAAGTAAAGGCGGCCATTGACATCATTAGCAAGTGAGGCCTGTTTCATTCAAACTTTGCACAACAGTGTCTCTGAGTGCTTGTGTAACGTTGAGCTAAAAACTCAATGTGTGGGCACAGGTACATCGAAAACATCTGTAAGCATCCCACTGAGGAAAAGTACAGGAAGATCAAACTTAGCAACAAGGTGTTTCAGGTATGAGCTTTTTCTCTGTCGGGATTGACCAAAAAAAAAAGCAAATTCGCTCATATTTTGTTGTTTTACTCATAAAGGAGAAGGTCAGTGGGATTGAAGGATCTCGTGAGTATCTTCAGGCGTTAGGATTTGAGAGCAACACCTTGCCGGTGGATGGCGAAGGTAATATGTAAATAAATAAACATAATTACATAGCACTAATAAACAGCGTTATATTTAAAATGTAAAGTGTGTGACATCTTTGACATGAGTAACTTCTCTCAGACAGGACCGAGGAGTTCCTGGTGCTGCCGGAGCAGGAATCGGAGGCTCTGGAGCAGATGAAGGCTCATCTGGAGCGGCTGCAGAAGGGCGAGCCGATCCGAGCGAAGCTGGACCGTCAGCCGCAGGTCTTCAGAGCCTCGAAGCATGCCACACACTTCGAGCTTCCTCCAGACTTCTACAATCTGACCCCAGAGGAACTGAAAAGAGAACAGCAGCTGAAGTACAGAATCGACAACGGCAGCAGTTGTGTTGTCTAAGCCAATAAAGTCTTACCGTGTTTTTACGATCTTCTTTTATCGCAGGAGTGAAGTCGTGGAGAGGAATGCAATGCTGCGAACGAAAGCCATGCGTGAGAAAGATGAGCAGAGGGAGAGGAGAAAGTACAACTATGCGCTTCTGAGAGTGCGGTTACCGGATGGGAATATACTCCAGGGTCGGTAGTTTTGTACTATTGTTATTAATTATTTATACATAAAGCATAAACATTAATAGCATATCTATTATATGTGAACCTGGATCACAAAAGCAGTGTTAAGTCGCTGGGGTATATTTATAGTTATAGCCAAAAATATATTGTATGGGTCAAAATTATACACTTTTTTTTTAATGCCAAAAATCCCACCTGTGATAGTTATGTTGTCCATCTAGTAGTAGTCTGTCTGTATAAAGTAAATTAGGGAAAATAGTGTGCAAAAATTAAATGACATAAACATAAAATTTGTAAAACTGTATTCAAAAATGACATTAATCTGCACTGCTCAAAAAAATAAAGGGAACACTTTAACACAATGTAACTCCAAGTCAATCACACTTCTGTGAAATCAAACTGCCCACTTAGGAAGCAACACTGATTGACAA
>JAUMHE010000079.1:8745512-8778237 GCA_032359235.1 Enteromius mattozi
TAATCAGATTCAATGATCTATGCTAAGCTGCAGCTAAAAGTGCTAGCACCAGACCCGGAGATCAGCTGAATGGATTCGAAAATGGTAAAACTGAACTGTTGGACAATGAGCCTATTATCAAAAAAAAAAAAAAAAAGGTGTTCCTTTAAGAGGCCCTTACACAGTAATATCATTAAATTGGCGTAAAATTATCAAAACGACACTAAAAAGAAATAAAATAATGTGCTGTTCACACAGGCAATGATGTTTTGTTTTTATATCAGTAAAGCACCATTCACACATCTGTTTAAAATGCTGACAAATTCTGTAACAGAATTGGAACTGACCCTTAGACGCCGTATCAGACGACTTCAAACCAAACTATATAGCATGGTGTAAATGCATCATCTGTGTCAGAATGTTCTGATTGGTCCAGAGCTGACGTCTTCTGTCAGCGTGCTCATACTGGTATTCTCGTTCTGCGTTCACACAGAGCACATTACCGGTAATACAACTTCTCTTACTAGTAAATTACGAATTCCCCAGCATTTTGGAAAAGGTCCTGTTCACACAGTCTCTTAATGGTAATTTACCGGTAAAGACTGTGTGTAAAGGGGGCAAATGTTACTTAATGCATGAAACGTAGTTAACAAACGGAACCAGTTTTTGTCAAGCGAACCAGGTTGCTGCTAACTTTCAGTATGGCACTGTGAGGCTGGGTTACCTGGGAGGGACGTTGTCTGTAAAACTGTTTGTGGGCGAGGATGCTTGCTGGCGACAGAACTCCAGGAACTCGTTGATTATGACCTTACTGCTGTTCACGTTCCCATGCAGCAAGGGCAGCAGCTGTGACAGCACTGAAGAGAAGAGAGAAATGCAATACCATCACAAAACACCTGAGAGGTTGTGCAGTGCAGCTCTATTTAAAGCATACAGAGAAGACTTTGTTTAGGTATGCAAACTTAAAGTGGACAATGAATAATGGCCAGTTTTGGGTGTGAATTTCCACAGGTGATTTACATGGCTTTGTTGCACTGCTCATGGTGCAAATAGGCTGAAAACTATGTTTCATTGCAATGCAAATGCCGTTCTTGCATGATCTTACCCTTGAAAACTGCATTTAGAGGCTCATTTTTAAAAATGGCATTTCATAAAGCAACGCAGACTACAGATGAGAAAACTCCAGCGTATAAATGTGTCGATAATCTACCAAGCCTTTAACAGACAAACACACATGCTGTACTCACGTTTCTCGTTCCTCTGTTTGCGTGAGAGGTCCTGTTCAGGGGTGCAGGGATCGTCTTTGGGTAAAGGCTCAAGCATGCAGATAGCGTACGGCCGCAGAAGGTCCAGCGCTGGCTCTTCCCCCTCCCACAGGCAGCCGCGCACCACCGACTCCAACACCTTCACCTTCCCTTTAGACATTAGCTCATTCTCCCATTCACGAGCCTTCATCCTCTGACGCACCTTCTGCTTCTCCATATCTCCACCCTCCTGCAAGAGCAGCCCGTTAGCATCAGGATGTGACTTAATGGGGCAACTGAAGAAGGGGGACGTTTAAAGTACCTCGTCTTCCTCAAGAGCTCCTTCTCCTTCTGACAGATAACCGTGTGGCACAAAGAACCCATCATCATCGTCGTCGTCATCTCCTCCTTCATCGTCGTCATCCTGGAAGGAAAAGCCAGGTTGAAGTCAACATAATATTTAGACAACAGTGAATAATTTGTCACTACAGAATAGTTTTAATTTTCAATATTTATGTCCTCCTAAGGGCAATTGATTTTACAGCAAGACAAGCATACATAGGACTAGACAATTTACAATACATTAAAAATTACAATCAAAAATATTATTTAAATAAAAATAAATACTCACCCCCTCACTGTGTGACAGAGACTCTCCTGGCTCCTCTTCCTCCCACTCTTCATCACTGTCCACCTCATAATCCAGCAACTCCTGATAAGACAAAAACTTCAGGTTACTATGGAAACTTCGGTCAATTATAAATGAAAGTCATAATTATACATTTCAAAGCAGCTTCAGAGAAAACATTTAGCAGGTTATAGCTGGCTATTTTAACCTACATTTAGCAACTTTATCATACAATAAAGCAGCTGTGATTTTCTGTCACTCCCAACATGAGTATACCACGTGTACAAACTTATATAAAGAGTAGAGCGATATAGGTACGGTTTGTCACAATGAGACGGAATTGAAAAAGGAATGACGATATAAAACTGAAATGATGAGATAACAGTAAAAAAAAAAAAAAAAAAAGACAAAAAGGCATAACTGATGGAAAAAACATGAAAAAGCTAAAATAGATAGTCATGACAATACTTTTTATCCTTAATTATGAGTTATAATTTTACTTACAAGAAACACAAGTTTATCAATAGCAATAAATGATACTTTTGTTGATTTCTGCAAAAGTCCTGTGTTCCTTTCTGACAAAGCCTAATGAATGACACATTGTTTCATGTGTTGTGCTAGAAATTAGCGACTTTTACATGATTTAAAGCATACGTTATTCACTTTATGCATACAAAGTTTTCTTATTAGGTCCACTCACTAATTCAAATACAAAGCTGCTGCAGAATCAGAGAGAGTTACTGGGTTTATTTCTGAATTGTTTGAAATCAGAGGAAGCAAAGTTAAGTGGACTCTCGGGCCCTCGACAGTGACCACTGAACGTCTTTGAATGCTGAAAAACTGCCAAGCCTTTGTCCTGTTCGGATCTCATCCAAACTTTTCCTAAGTAAACATGAAGCCACATACAACCATGAACTGCATCCATGGATTATCTTACAAGAAATCACATTTTCGTGCCATTTTTGAAAAATAACCTTCAAGAAGGACAGGATCAACACAAGTGTATTTAAACAGTAATCAGGAGCACATTACTGTTGCCATAACAGTAAAGTTCAAGGTGGCTCTATTTTTACCTTGTCCTGTCTAAGTGGGCAGCGTGGAGATATGTGAGAGCTCTTTTTGCACCAGGTCCCCCAGTAAGCTGGACGATAGTTGTCATGGAAATGCAGGAGTTTCATACGGCCATAACGGTGACGGTCTGGGACGCCATCTGCCTTCTGGCTGTCAGTTACGACAACACAATCTCTAATAACACAGAACAAACAAAACAAAAAAATAAACAATAAGCCTTTTGCTCTTATACAAACAGCAGCTGGTGCTCCGCACAGTCTCTCAGCATCAGCTTCATCGTGGCTTTACCTTACTGCACTGGGCCTGGTTGGGCCTGAACTGCGAGGTTTATGCCTAGTCCAGTCCTTCAGTCCATTCAGAGTGCTGTCAGGTTGGGCAAGATAATGGTCCAGTTCCTCCAGAACAGCGTCTTCACATTGTACTCGAGTCAACGGAGCCAGAAACATGTGCGCTTTAATCTCAAAAGGAGCAAACTTCCCACAGGCAGATGCCAGAGTCTGAAACACAGAACAACAGTGATAAAACACAGCTTAAAGCATGACAGCCTTATATTTGGGAAAGATTTCTAGCACTCATCTGGTTGTCCAACAAGGCCTCATTCTGAAACTATGCCACTGGTAAATCAAGTAAAGTTTGACACACCAGGGGGACGTTTCATAAAACAAGTTTTCCAAGCCAGGCTTTAGGGTTCGGTACCATTCAAATTTTTACCGGTACCCAATGGTAAATTTTCGGTACTCTATTCTGTAATAACAAAAACGTTCAAAACTCTCAATTTTAACATTTTGAACCATAGGGCCTACACTTTTTTTTTTTCTCTGGTCGGTACCCTTAAAAGTACCGAGTTTGTTACCCAACCGTACATGGCTTATTTCAGTTATTGACTTATTTTGAACAAAACCAACTGACAATAAGTTAGACTAACTAAAGTAAACCTGGCTTATTTGGTAAACTTGAATACTGACTCCATAAACATGACTCTTACCTTTGGTGCCAACTGGGTCTTGGGCTTCTGTAGAAACCGTGTAATCTCAGCCTTCTCAGCTTTGATTCGCTAAACAGATGCACAAATGCAATGAGGACCTGAACAGTTTGCAAAACAGGTTTGAAGTTCTCAGGACAAGGGATGATGAAACCACTCACTTCTTTCTCTTCCTTCAACCGTTTTTCCTCCTCTTTCTTCCTTTTCTCTTCCAGCTTGGCTCTAAATAGGATTTACACCAGATTTTTAACACTCATATGCAACTAAGAAAAACACCAGTACAACTACTATTGTGATATTGTACTGAGACACTCACTCAATTTTCATTTGCCGCTGCTTTTCTTTAGCTCTTAGCTTCTCTGCCTTTTCTTTCTCCTCCCTCTCCTTTTTCTCCTGCCGCTCTTTCTCATCTTTCTCCTTCTTTTCTTTCTTCTCCCTCTCCTTCTCTTCCTTTAGTTTGCGGGCCTCCTCTTTCTTCCTCTCCTTGGCAGCTTTGGCCTCCTCTTTTTGGCGCTCTTTCTCTTCCTTTTGTCGCTTCTTCTCATCCTGCTCTTGGACACTCTAACACACACAAAAAAACACAAAGAGCTATTCAAAATGGAGTGCAAAATTCCACAGTGACGACTTTAAAAAGGAGAAAAGAAAAACAATCCTTCTCGAACCCTTAAAGTGCAAACATTCACATGGCGATAAAACTGGGTTTGGGACTTTTTAGAGGAGAAATTACCAACACGGCAAAGCAAAACCTGCCTCCCATAGACTGTTTAACATTACACTAAAAATACTGGTTGCTAAATAAGAGATTTTACCTTAAGGGATCTTCTCTTCATTTTACTAGCTGCATCAATCTGTGACATCTGCAGAAAGAAAAGAGACTTATCGATAGGTTGAACTTTTAAGCAGAGTTAAATCGATTAAGCATTAATTTATGTCTACTCACAGAGGCAGGGGTGGTGGGAGCGCTCTTGCTGGGCTCTGGTGAGCTCTCTACCACTGAGAGGGAGCTGGTAGAGCCGGTCGACAGCACAGACTCATTCCCGTGACTCACTTCAGTCTCCTGCTGCTCCTCTTCCTCAGTGTCCGAATCCTGAGTGATGTCCAGCAGCGGAAGGGCGTCTTCGTCTTCATCCGTGTCTTTATTTGCCTGTGGCATGGCTGCTTCTGTAGATTTTGCCGCATGTTCTGCATTCTCTGTTGTTTCTTCGCTAAGGGGGCAGGTGGTAGCAACTGGAGGTGCAGGCTGCTGTTTGACAGCATCATTTGAGTCCTCGGTGAGGTCGATTGCGGCTTCAGCGCTAGAGCGGACCGGGATACGCTTCTGCCTGCTCATGAAGCAATCAAGTGGTCCGCGGCCATTTACCAGAGCCGGGCCGTGATGCAGTGGGGTGGAGGAGTTGTCCATGTCATTTTCTCCATCTGACACACTGGGTTCAGAAGACTTGGGGGCAACCGGACCTTTGGTTCTTTTGGGCTCATTGCATTCCTTGGGTTCTGGGTTGAGCCTTTTGAAAGGTAGACGTGCTGTAGGGAGGAAACACTATTAAGTTAGGGTCTCAAAAGATTATAAGACACTAGGCCCTTATAAATTTGCTGGGCTTTATACACTGAATATCTGGGGAACTGTGTATGAAACATGTTTCGCTGCTTAGCAATAGTAGACTATGATTACTTCAACTGATTTGAACTTTTAAGTGTTAGTTTATCCAAAAATGAAAATGACTCTGCTTGTAAACGAGGCACAGAACACAGGGCTCCTGCTTCAGAAACATCAAACACATGCATCATTGAATAAAGTGTTATTTTTGTTTCCTCTGTGCACAAATAGTATTCTAGCTGCTTCATAAAATTATCAGTTAAACCCCTGATGTCACACCTCTGTTCCTTACTACCTTTCTTAGCCTTAAACGTGTCAGTTGAATTGCTATCTATGCAGGCTCACAAAAATATCTTACTTTGTGTTTCCGGAGAACAACGAAGGTCAATTAGTGACAATTTAAATTTTTGAGGCAACTAAATCTTTACTGTTAGACAGGAAAGAAAGCATAACGCAGTGAAGAAAAGAAAGTTGCATGGAACAGAATGAGGCAAAATAACAGTTTTGCATCAATTATCATAATTGTAGGAAGTAAAAGCCTAAATAAACTTGGATTAATCACTTCTGGACGGAATCTCAAAGTGTGTCCCAATTTGCATACTTGTGCATTATATGATGACTTTTTTAATATAGCGCAACTAATGGGTTCACACTGAAAATTAAAGTGCATTTTAAACACCTGAATAAAGTATCTAATTACAGGTACAGGTATATGCACTTAGTGGCTGCAGGTTTGATTAGATGAAGGAGATGAGCTATTAGACTTGATGGGTGACAAAATGATCTTACGAAACTCATACACTAGATTGGAGTGGATGTGTATAATTTTGCACACACACACAAAAAAAAGATTTTCTGTGAAATCTGTCAACTTCTTCAGACTGGGGCAAAAGTCATGTAGTCTATTCCAGCCAATCAGAAACAAAAGAATGGATTGCCAGTCTTGCAATCAGAGAAACATTTGGGGTTTGGAATAAAGACTTCATATTTTTATAACGTACTCTTATCTTATAAACTGAGACCTTTTTAAGCACTATCCTCCAACAGTAAAGTAATATCAACAAGAAAAAAGGAAACACTTTCTAAACAAAAAAAAGAGTTGAAAAGCCTTCAGTGTTTTTTATAAGCTAATAAATCCAAAGACAGTGACACTCAAAGGATAACTTTGTAAAACATATTTAGAAATGGTTGTGTTTTAATACTTATAATTAGCAATAATGGCCATAGACAGCTCATTTTAATTATTTTACATCTACCTTACTTCTCATACTTTTAAACTTAAAAAAAAGAAACTATGTAATAAACTGGGTCCTCAAAGTATGACTAAACATATACCAACATCATACGTTTCTAGATGGGGATGGCTATATATAGAACTAGAAATATTACCACTTAAGTTGTTTACCTTGAACAAGCTTCTTGCTGGCATTAGCTTTGCCCACACAATCCATGCCTGAAACACAGTAAAAGTTTAAGATCAAATACATATACAGCCGATACCAAAAATCCAGATGACAGTAATCGGAGATGAACTTTGATACATTGTTAAGATTCATACTTATCGCAAAACAATACTCGTTGTCAAAACAAAGGTACCTCTGCATTAGTTGACACATCGAACACAAAGATTTGATTTTCGAGGATAACTAGTAACTTCAAACAATTTAAATGTCAAAAAGCCCCCAACATAAAACAGAGAGCGCGCACAAACACCCAAAGAAAGAATGGAGGCCAGCTACACCTATAATGTTTAGTTTTGATCTCCCGCCTTTCAGTGAATGATGGTTCGTAGGCCTGTGGCGACTGAGAGTTTGGCTAACGTTACTTAACCTGTGACTAGTTCACCCATGAACACAAGCCAGAGGAACAAAGACCTAGACGGAGCTCAAAACAACAAGAACGGGGCTCGCACAAATACAGAGAAAAATCAACCTTTCACGAGTTAATCAAAGTCACGTTTGGCGCAAGATTGTCAATAACAAATCTGAGCTCACCTGCTAACATGCTAATTAAGATCCCAAACCTCTCGACAACCCTAAACGCAGCTTTAAAAATCCACTCAAGTTACATTTTCACCGTCTCTTAAAAAAACTGAAACTAATTTCATTAGTAATATCCGGTAAAATAGAGTTTTCCACTCTTTTTAGGTTGTTAGCCACCTAACGTTATATAAGCTCTTCGGCTTTATTTGCTTTATTATTCCCTGTGTATCGATTTTAATCATGCACTCAAGCAGTTTTACTTCACATTAAACACCAGACCTCTTCGTGGTGTGGAGGCCAAAGGCTCTTCGGCCGCGAGCATCACGACCACCATCCGCGCTCGCGCTGTCCTCGCGCTGGAAACGTTAAACGGAAACGGGGAGCGCTTTTTTGGACTCCGTACACAGCTCCTTAAGCCTAGTCATCGACTCCGCGTCTTTTCCGGGTATAACATTAACGTGTCAACGGCGAGTTCGCTGGGTTTCTGTGAGTTTTCGAGTCGTATGTTGTGTTTTCTTCGTGTGTGATCCCGGTCCCGTCGTTCCCGTCTCTTCCCCGGTCGGACTCCCTCGCGTTCCCCGCTCAGAATTGGCGGGAGCCTGTTGCGGGACTGGATCGCAGGCTGCGATTGGTCAGCGGCGTTTTGCGTCACATCAACGAAGAGCCACGTTATTGGCTGTCGCGTTCGGCTCTGCCTCGCAACACGTGTGTTTTGCGCTGACGAAGCCTGTGATTGGACGGTGAGTGTGATTCTCGAATAGGATTGGTTAAATAAAAATACTAAGTCACAAAGTTATGTGTAACTGCTTTGACTTGGTTATTTGGTTTAGAGGGTTTCTGTTGACCGAAAAGCACTTCTAAGAATTGAAGTGTGTTTTATTTAAAATAAAACTTGAGGGTTTTGAGACGCTTTTTAAGATTTATATTTTAATAGCAAACGTACAAACGCCTGTAAGTCCTTGAAAGATCCTTGAGATGCACTTAAATCCAAAGCACGAAAATATTCACAAGCTTCTGCCAAAAACAACAGAACGGTGCCATAATCATACACTGCCACAAGGCAGGGAAACTGGTAAATTATCTAGTCACAAGCACCGAGACCACACCTTTGCTAGTCTTTTAATGATGGGTCTTGTAGTCTTTAACAGTTACAACTTCCGTCCGCCACGTTCAAAACAGGTCACTTTAGAACTACAATTCCCATAATGCACCAGAACGCTAGTCCCCCACGGGATTGCCAGGATTCAATGCGGACTGCAGACGCATCCTCATCTAACTATTCAGCAGTGCACAGGTATCGTATGATTAAGAATATAAACCTGAGGTTTTTATTGTATTATTAAAGCGGTCGTTTTTCTCTTAAGCACACGAAACAGTATTTCTACATGTTGTATAGTTTGGCTATTGCTTTTCTACTGCAGTTGTGTTGGACGTGGTTAGCTGTTGGCCTGTAGTGTTTTCAAATGATACAGTGAAATACCGTTAATATGGAATTTTTATAAGCAAAAATGGATATTAAAATACAAAATAAGCATTTATGTTATTTAAAGATAACTGTTATGATCTTATGATATGTCAATGTGATCACAACTGATGTTATCACAAGATAAGAATGTTTGCCTGTTTTTACCATATTTGTGTTTCTTTTAGCACTGAAAACTTCAATTCATCAGTCCAGAGAGGGGAAAGTTCACTAGCACAAGAAACATAAACATTAAACTGTTTTTTCTCAAAACTGAGAATGACAGGTAAGTCAGGTTTGGTTGGTATATAAACATTTGAAGTGTTGCTGTTTTCATGTGCTTTGTAATTGTTTACGCCGTGGAGTTATAAATAAATACACATATTAGGGCTGAATGATTATGACTAACTCATAAGTGTCGGTTATTCGCTTTAAATTGTAATTGCGATTATTAATCACGATTAACACAATTTACATTGGATGATGTTTATACCATTGTTTAAAGACTTCATGTCATATATTTATATGAAAATAAACAAGTTTAAAACTGAAAAACCTCGCTTTTTTCTATAGTACTAAACTTCAAATGTCAGCTATTCATTAGATCGTTGATTTTTTATGATTTAAAGGGAAAAAAACAATGTAAAAATATGCATGGCATTATAACGTTAAACTAAAACTCTAATTAAAACAATGGAAAAAAACTGTAGAAAGAAAAAACATTAAGCACTCAGAATTTAAATGATTATTGCCTTTTTGAACGATTAAGTTGTTGTGGCATCCATAATTGTGATTAATTGTGCAGCCCTAACGCACATTATTTTTCTCTGAATTTACATCTCGCAATAAATCTTATAAATCCAAAGTTTTTTGTGTGCAATTGTGAGTCATCTCACAACATTTTATGTTTATATCTTGCAGTTCTAAGGGGGGAAAAAGTTCTGAATTTATTCTGTATTTTTCCGTATTTATTTTTGTCTGATAGATCGAACAAACAACTTCCCCCCTCTGCCGAAGTTTATGCGCATAAAGCCATGTTTTTACCAGAACGTGGATGAGGAAATCCCGCAACCCTACCAGCAGCTTGTGCGTCGTGTTTACAATCTTTGGATGTGTGAGTAAAGAAACGGAGCCTTAGTTGATATTCCGACGCTTGACTGAAGCATCTAATGACAGACATTTCCGTTTCTCAGTGTACTGTATCACGCTATGTGTCAATGTGGTGGCCTGCATAGCTTGGTGGGCCGGTGGAGGTGGAGCGGTCAATTTTGGGTTTGCGCTCCTCTGGCTGCTGGTTTTCAGCCCATGTAGCTACACCTGCTGGTTCAGGCCACTCTACAAAGCATTTCGGTAAGGAGCCCGTTTTGGGAAAGGACAAATGATGCTGAGGTTTTCACTTCGATTGAACTGGTTTTGTCTTTTTCAGGGCTGATAGTTCCTTCAACTTCATGGCATTCTTCTTCATTTTCTTTCTGCAATGTGTTCTGGTCTTCATCCAAAGTCTCGGCATATCAGGTTGGGGTGCTTGGTGAGTAACATTTAAATGTTAGGATGCACGGTATTTGGAGGGATAATTCACCCCAAAATTGAAATTCTGTCTTGAATTACTCACCCTCGTGTCATTCCAAACCCGAAAGACCTTCGTTCCAAATACTATGGAAGTCGATGGCTACCGTCAACCATTTGGTTATCAACATTCTTCAAAATGTCTTCTTTTGTGCTCGACAGAAGAGAGAAACTGATACAGGTTTGGAACAAGATAGATTAGATTGCCCTTATTCTTTCAATTTGTTACAAGCTGTTTTTACAGTAAAACTTTAGGTTTTCAACTTTAGTTAATCTTTTGTCTGTATGGGGACTACATTTTGGTCCTTCGCCTTGAATTTGAGAACACACGTGTGGTTTGTCGCATAGCATTCAGAGCCTATTTGAAATAAGTGGGTTACCATCGGGTTTAGGTTTCCTGTACAACTTTAATGAAAGCTGAGTTACTGTGTAAGTAAACTTTAAACCTTTTGTCCGGTACAATTAATCAAATAAGACACAGACAGTATCTTTCCAAAAGGGTTACTTCACACTCTGCCATGTTAAAGAGCTCATGGTTATGTGATTTATCACTTCTACCTCTACCTCAGCAATCAGTGGATTTGTTAATATGCTCCTTCGATGCCAGGTTAGGGTTACTTTCTTTCATTGTCTATAAACCCCCTGAAGTAGCCTTGGCCACCCCATGCATATGAAACTCAGTATGAGTTAGGTTGGAATCATTTGTGTTTAAATGTGAATAAGAATTATATATGTTTTCAATTTTGGCCTTTTTAACCCTTCAGACCCTATTTATTTTGAAGTTAAGAAGTCAGTAAGATATGTTAAAAAGACATTTCTATAAAAAAAAAATCAAGAAAACATGTAAACATTTCCATAAAAAAAACATCAGCATTCATAATAATATGAAATGTTTCTTGAGCAGAAAATCAGCATATTAAAATATGAGTAAGTTGTAATATTCAGCTTTATATCACTTCAATTTTAAAACATATTTAAATTGTAGTAATATTTCACAATATTACTTTTTTTTCTGTATTTTTGATCATAAATGCAGCCGTGGTATGTGAGAGAGACATTAAAAACAATATTAATTTCAATAACATCTTACTGGTTTCTTATGTCTTTCTTATAGCTTGTTGATTTAACTTAACTCATTCAATGAATTCAATCTTTGAATTACTTCCATTGCTGTTAACTCGCCATGTTTTTCTTCTTTTCGCAGTGGTTGGATTGCCACAGTGATGTTTTTCGGCACAAATGTAGTCTCGGCTATATTTATGCTCATCTGTACTCTGCTCTTTACTGTAGATACAGTTCTAATGGTGTTCATTCTTATCAAGGTATGATTTGCATACACACACACAGCCCTTAAAGGGGAAACCCTTAAATCGAAATGAAATTGACATTAGTTTTGTCCCATGAAAGGTTCATCGACTCTATCGCGGAGGAGGAGGCAGTATGCAGCGGGCGCAGGAAGAATGGAGCACGGGCATGTGGAAAAGCGCCCCTGTGAGAGAGGCCGGATTTAATGCTATCTCTGAAACCGGTCCCAGCCTGCCCCAATATCCCGCCGCTGTGCCCAACTACCCCGAGAGCGGGCCCTGGTGATACTTTTTCTGAACTACAGATGGAGCCAGAGCACTACTGCTCATCTTGACATTAAAGGGGCAGTTTGCTGTGGGACGTTACCCGATATTTTTGCCCTGAGAAAACACGGACTTGTAAATAGTTCCGTCGCCTTCGTACAATGTTTTTCTTAATATAGCAAAACGATGTTAAATCACTCCTTAAAGAATGTGCATAAACCTAATGTGAGTTAAAAGGAGTAGATCCTTTGAACACTTGAAAATGTGTCAAACCACTTTCCTGGATGCAAATTCTGACAAAACGGCAATAACCAAGCCAAATAAGCAAACTGCTCCTTTAAAAAAAAAAACTCTCTCAACGCATACTACTCTCAAACTGACAGCAAAATGGTGGACCATTAGTATACAAATAGCAAAAAAGCAATGAATTCATCTCAGTTCACCTGAGCCTTGATTTTTCTTAGCATTCCATTGAATTGTTTGATTGAAATCAGAATAGTTGCATATCAAATCACTGAATTGTGTAGAATACAAATGCATATATCTGTATTGCGTACAATCACATTACCGTTTTAGGGAAAGTGATTTTTTTTTAAAAAGAGGAAAAAGCATGTTTTTAAATCATGGCAGCTTTTCTATTTACCTTTAAAAATTCGGTCTCACATTTCCACATGCAGTTCATTTCAGACTTTAATTACTCCCTCGCTTTTAAGACTCGCGAGCATGTCTTTGTAAATAGTACGATTTGCATATAACACATTTTTATACTGCAACAAAGCATTGCAGAATTGTTTTTAAGACCTATGACTGAGAATGTTTCTTGCAAACACATCTTGTGCCTGCTCTCTTTTTTCCTGTTTAAAGCTTTCCACATCTTCTAAATGAAGACCGCCTTAATTCTTCATGCAAATTAAGCATGTGTGAACCAATAGCTTTCGAGTTTCCCTCAAGTGCTACAACTCTATTGGTGGATGTGGTTGCATCCTGTGCTATTTTTAATACTGGCTTCTAAATATGTATTACTTTGCATTTACTCCTGGTTTCATTTTGGCAATCGCTGTGCTTTGTGTATTGGAGCATTGTGTTTACATATGCGGTTGGCAGGAGGCACTCGTTATAAACACGTGAATTGATCTTTATTACTTTAGTTTAAGATCTCCCTCCACCGAGCCAAAGGAGGCTGATTTTGAAACGTTCCATGACTGGCCTCATGTAGCCAAAGTATTTTACAATCCTGTACCCAAAATGTGACTGGAACTGCTCTCTTAAGTAACTTTTTTTTTTTTTTCTCTCAATAAAAACATTTTCAGACTGAAGTTGCTTTCATTGTAGTCTCTCCCTGCTTTTGAAAATGCATGCTTCCATAATATATAGTTGGCGAAATTAGTTAGCATGTCCAAAATCATAGTATTAAAAGGATAGTTCACTCAAAAATGTATATTTCCTCTATGATTTACTCACTCTCAAGCCATCCTGTGATTTGATTGCATTCATCTTAAAGAAGAAAACTTACATATAAAAAAAAAAAAAGTCCTGGCTCTTCCTTGTTTTAAAATGGGAGTGAATGGGTGCCGAGATCGTGAAGCCCAAAAATCTGCTTCCATTCATCAAAAAACACAGCCCCACAAGGCTCTGGGAGGTTAATAAAGGCCTTCTAGAGTAAATCAATGTGTTTGTGTAAGAAAAATATTCATATTTAGAAACTTTTTAAACTGTAATCTCTAGCTTCCGCTAACAGTCATACACACATTCACAAAAGAGTGGTGTTCCAGCGATGATAGAGGATGTTGATGTTTGTTTAACACCATTCCAGCTTCTGTGGCTATTTCCATGGCTAGAAATATTATGACTGAATTAGATCATGTTTTTATAATTGTATTTAACAACTCAAACTGTATTTGAGGGCGTAGATGAATGTGGAAGTGTAGAGAAGAGAGCAAAACAACACCAATCTTAGACTTGAAGATCTTTGACTTGGAAGTACAAAATTAGGATTTGTAAAGAAACATTTTCGATATAAACCAAGAAGTCTGTCTGGTAAAACCAGTCTGGTTTTCCATTGCTGTAAACAAAACTTGGTTCTCATGAGACTAGCACATGGTCATCTGCTGTAACGCCACGCGCTCACGGACAAGCATAAGCCAGTTAACAGATGCCAAATGCATCGATTCACTTCAGAAGGCCTTTTATTAACACCCCAGAGCCATGTGGGGCACATTTTATGATGGATAGATGGATGCATTTTTATTTTTTTGGGCTTCAGAATCTCGGCACCCATTCACTGCCATTATAGAACTTGGAAAATCATGGGGTAATTTACTTTTTTAGGGGTTAACTATCCCTTTAATTAAGGTGAAACATAAAGAACAGACATAGTTGTTAAGAAACGTGTACTGCTGTACCACATCGGGTCACGGCACCAAAAATTCTAAACTGCGAGGTACTATGAGAGTGAGTGTGGCAGAACACTTCCTGATTTAATATAATAGCTACTCAAATAGTATGCAACTTTGTACGCAGCTACTAATTGGCAAGATGTTTACTTTAAAGGGATAGTTTATCCAAAAATTAAAATGATCCTGTTTTACTCACCTTTGAAGCATCCCAGGTGTATGTGACTTTATTCTTTCAGACGAATACAATCAGTTATGATAAATATTGTCCAGACCCCTCCAAGCCTTTGAATGGGTTTAAATAGGTGATAGCCATTACACTTCAGAAGACGTGAAATAACATGCACACTTTCGTAATAAAACATCCCTCACACGGGTCTGGGGGTGAATTAAGTCCCATGCTTTTTTGTACAATAAATATCCATATTTCAAACTTCGTAAGCACTTTTCTCTCACATCTTTTGTCTTTGGAAACCGGAAGCAGTCCCGGCGGATGACACACATTGTGTTACGTGATCAGTGACGAGCACAGAGAGAGATAACAAAACAAAACACCAGTCATGAATTAGAAGCACAAACCGAGGATTTGTAAAGAAAAATGTAGGAGGATTTCGATATAAGCCAAGAGGAGACCTTTTGCTAAAGTAAGACACTACATTTCCCAGAGGCGCACACACACGATTCTTACATTTGTCGGGACTGTTTCCGGTTTCCACATTTAGCAGATGTGAGAGAAAAGTGCTGAAGTTTGAAATACGGGTATTTATCATACAAAAACGCATGGATTCTCTACAGGAGGACTTTATTCACCCCCCGGAGCCGTGTGAGGGACGTTTTATTATGAATACGCACACGTTATTTCATGTCTTCTGAAGTCTAACGGCTATCACCCATTTAAACCCATTCAAAGGCTTGGAGGGGTCTGGACTATTTTTATTATAACTCTGATTGGATTCATCTGAAAGAAGAAAGTCACCTACACCTAGAATCCTTCAAAGGTGAGTAAAAGACAGGATCATTTTCATTGAATTTGTTTCTTAATAGGGCAACAATTTTCTTTTCAAATGCACCTACATTTTCTAACAAAGCTATGTTAACTGAACATTCAGTTTGTCTCGACAAACTTAGCTTTTCTAGTTAAAAGTGTATGCACTTCTTCCAGTTTCAATTAGTTCTAATGACTTAGATTGCAATTTAAACTGATAATGCAAAAAAAAAAATCATTTTTTTATTTTTAATAAAAATAAATTAGTATAAAAATTATCCAAAAAAAATTAAATCTTAAATCTCCGACTCGTCTGTAATGTACTTAAAAACACAAACGTCCGTTGGCGTATCTCCATTGGTGGTATTCCTGTGGAAGCTAGTTGCTTCTAGACCACAGTTCCTCGTGACACACAACCTGGCCAATTGCTGTTTACCGTCCACAGCCTCATTTCCAGCACACATGTACTCCCTTTCTGGAAGATTCCTGGGGCTTTTGATCAGTTGCCTCCCACAGCACATAAATGGCGAGATGTGGCCCATGTACAGGTTCCAGATCAGCAGACACGCCATCATAACTGACAGCACGGCCAATGCAACTTGCATTACTATCCATTTACTCTCACTGCTCTGAGTTTTTGAAAACCATGGAGGCTCTTCGGATTTATGCAAACCTGATGATGTGGTGTGCCTTTCAGGAAAGATCCCCAGTGTGGTCTTGATCTTATCCGTCACGACTACTGCCGATTGTTCACGCAAGTCATAAATGGCCAGCGTTTGGGTGTAGTCTCTCCCTTTCGCCCGCTCCGCTGACGTGCAAGTGTAGCGTCCAGCATCAGCAGCAGAGGCGTTGTGGATAAGGATGCCATCGTTATAAATAGTATACTTCCTGTTTGAATAAGGAAGTGGCTTTCCAGCAAAGTTCCAAATAACCTGGGCCAAGTTTGAGTCTAGATGACACAGCAACCTTATGTTGTTTCCCGGCACTAGGCTGCGGATCTTTGGTTCCAAGGGAGCTGACGAAGAACAAAAATATGTAAGTATAACCCTGATTTTAAAAGCAAAGTCATTCTAGATACGTTGTTTCTCCTTCGAAACAGATTTGGAGAAATTCTGCATTACGTCACTTGCTCTCCAATGGATGCTCTGCAATGAATGGGTGCCGTAAGAATGAGAGTCCAAACAGCTGATAAAAACAATAATCCACACAACTCCAGTCCATCGATTAATGTCTTGTGAAGAAAAAAAACTGCTTGTTTGTACACAAATCCATCAGTTCTAGAGAAATATGTGGGTGGATTTTGACATGGAGATGGACTTTTTCACTACAGGAACTTTCATTATGGATTACGACCTCATAGCCAGAAACAATGCTTATAAAGTTAAAGCTTGAAGCTTTTCACTTCACAAGACATTAATTGATGGACTGGAGTGGTGTTGATTACTTATGTATTACTGTGATGTTTCAATCAGCCGTTTTGACTCTCATTCTGACGGCACCCATTCACTGCAGAGGATCCACTGGTGAGCAAGTGATGTAATGTGAATTTCTCCAAATCTGTTCTTATGAAGAAACAAACTTTTGGATGACCTGAAGGCGAGTACAACCATTACTTTAATATTGAATCGAGAAAACAAGTATATAAATACCTGTTGTTGGGCATTGAGTGGCATCCCCGTCCTTTAGACTTTGTATCAGACTGCTGAAATGCAAAAGGTTTGATGTTAACTGTCAGTATGTGTTATATACACACACACACTTTTATATAGTCCAGTAGATTTTAGATATTCAAAACAGTGGTTAAATCAATAAACAAATATTTGTTTGCAATTGATGTGGGAATGTATTTGTGTGCGAGTGCTTTACCTTACTCCATCCTCAGGTGATGTGGGTACTCTAGAGCACCGTTGGGCTGGGACGTCCCAGGCACAGTAAGGGTCTCTGGCCAGCACACAGTCCACACAGGAAGAATAACGATTGCAGTTGCTGACGGGCATCTGGACAACCCCAGAGGCAGAGCCTGTATACAACTGGACAAAACAAACAACTCATGCTGATTCATGCATCGTTTCATCATAAACAAAAAAAAAAAATATTCCTTTACTTTGTCTTTCTAACAATTACCAATTAACTTTTACAAAAACAATCAAGTTATTATATGAAAATGACTCCTTAATTAATCCTTAAACAAAACAAAACATGACAAAACACATGTGACCATGTAGTTTCTTTTTAGTGAATCAGAAACACACAGCACAACCAGTACGGACCAATTCCTTAAATGAATGATTCTTATATGATTCATATATTTCTTAAATGTATATACAGTTTTTGTGTACACAATATGTGTGTGTGTACTGTAAATATTAATTAAAATGCACACACACACACACACTTTATTACCATACATACCATAACTACCAAATGTATACATTATTAGCAGAGAGAGAATCTCTTTTATATACAAGCAAAATTTTCTTTACAACCTAATTATACCAAAATGAATCAAATCAAGAGCATGTGAATCTACACCCAGTCCCAGTTTTGCGTACCTGATTCTGGTGAAGCCTTAGGACGTCAATTGGCTCATCATTCTCTAACAGTTTAACTTCTTCAATAATGTGCATTTCTCCATCATAGTTCACGGCTTTCTGCAAATAACCGTTTTCTGATGGAAAACAGAAAAAAAATTGACTTCCATTACAAAAAACATCTTTCTATATCTAGCTTTTTAACGTTATTTAATGTAAAAACAACAAATTTAATGAGTTGTAATTTAAACAGGTCAGTCCAAAGTACAATTAACATTCCTGTGAATCATTGTTTACACACACACACCCTCTCTGACTGCCCTAGAGGCGAATGGGAACCTCACCTGTGCCGACAAACATCACAGGATAAGACTGTCCGTCCAATGCCGTTACGTGGTCTATGACAAGGCGGGTCAACAGCGGGCCTGTCTTGAGCAGCAGGGGCTTGCCTGTGATTGGTCGGACGGCGTCGTCCATTAGGGGGCGGTCTCGGGTGAACTGTAGGGTTTTATCGGGGAGGTCCAGTGACCGCGTTATTCCTGAACTCCTCGCTGCCTTGTTGATGCACTGTGAAGAGGAGTATCAGCGAATCAAAATAAGATTGCGGTGATTATTTAATCGCAAACTAAATTTGGCTTTGAAAATACTCACAGAAGATCACTGAAAACTATTATTGTATCAGTAGCAGCTTTATAAAAAAAAAAATTGTATTTGATGCAACATTTTATTTATTACCTATTCATTTAGGAATTCCGTAAAGAGCGCTTTCTTTCTGGAATCATTAGTTCACATGATTCGGTCAAAACACAGATTCATTCTGAAACTAAACACTGTCATGTTGCTTGGACATCCACAACAGTTCTGCTGTGGCTTTATTGGGTAATATTTTCATGCAAAATTTAACAAAAACACAATATTGTAATTAAAATATTCTTATTCAGTGAACTGTAAAAATGTGCACTTATGTGATATAAATAAGAGACAAAAACACGTTTTTCTCCCCATAACTAATTAAGTTAACACATTAAACTGACAGCCTTCATACATATAGGCTTAAATATTAATTTATTTATTTTGTGCCATTTGATTACAAACAAACATTTTTGTATTCTTTCAGTATTTTTTGATGTTCTCCACAGTACAATTTAACACATAAAAAAAATTTGCATGCATATAAGATTGTGTAAGAGCACTCACAGCTCCTGGTCGAGGGACAGGATGTTCTCCATTATACGTGACCCACTTTACATCAGACATTTCCACAGTCACCTCGGTCTTAAATTTGCCACGTGAGAACACCTCGCTGATGTCGGTCACATCGTATGCACACACTGCCGAAGACCGATCTGTTGAGCTCCTGCATACAAAAACAGATCATCATCTTTTATAGGCTAAAAATACAACATCAAAACTGTGACTAAACCAGAGAAAAAGCCAGACTATCCTTTAACTATCAGTCCTATCATTAAACAGATCAATATGACATGTGACTCATTTCCTTTACTTAGTCAGACCTGCAGTGCATCATAAACTGCAGCTATTTTACTGTGAGTTATACTGATGTGTGCTGAAGTACGGATGAGTTGTGCTCCAAGGTTTTGTTTGTTTGAACAAAATTCATTAAATCCAGTTGCCTTCATATGTAGTTTTAAATCTGATAAAAAACAGTTTTCTATAAAATATGTTGCCATGTTAATGGTTAATTAATATGGATTCTATTCACATTAACTGTCCAAATCAGTATTATTTTAACACCATATATATATAAAAAATGTTTTGCATTTTCATTAAAATTGTTAAATGTTTTTCAGCGTTGTGTGATTTTGTAAATGTATTAGTTATTAAGTATGTCTAGATAGTTTTTATTAATTTTTATTTCAGTTTTAATCAATTACATGAGTTGAACTATATTAAAAAATTTGCTTTTCAGCAACTAGCTGAAAGTAAAATAAGGTTTTTTATATTTCAATTAATATTCATAATAATTTTATTTTTTCTGTCATTTCTAAGGTGTGGTCACATTTACATTTGTTCTGTGAATTTTCACTGGACAAATAAAGCAACTTCAATAGGAATCAGGCAACGGTGTAAGATTTCTCACGCAGATTTCACAACAGGTACATCATACAGACTTCATGTGACTGCACCTGTACTCTACATAGTGAACTATGTGGTGAAGACTTTATAGGAAATAGTAAATAACCAAACAATTGAGTGAATTCAGATACAGAATGTGCTAAAAAAAAAAAACAAAACTTACGACTGAGAGGTGAAAACGGCATAAAAGACACTTTTCCTCCAATTCTTGTGGCGGACATGAAAGACATCCTGTATGATGTAGGGCAGGCTGGGTTCAGGGACAGAGCAGTCCAGACGAGCCTTCAAGAAAGAGGTCCATTTCCTCTGGAGGGTCCTTTGACCACCCATGTCACCCTGCAGAATAGGGAATGAATGTCTTTATAATATCAGGCCTAAATAGGCCGAGGTAAAGGGGTCGGTGAAGTATTACCTTGCAGACTCTGGCAACACGCGACACCACAAGTTTGTTGTAGAAGTCGTACTCCACAGCGTTCTCACTGAAGAACATGTAGACCTTGTCATCATCACCCTCAGGACTGTCCTCGCTTTCTGGGACCACATCCATGTAGACGAAGTTTGGCTCTTGAGCGAGTAGAAAAAAAATTTAATTTTCACTTTGCGTTGATTTCGAGGGGTTGATACAACTAGTGATATTGGTAATTAATGGTAACTTAATTATGTTCTGGTAATGAAAATAAAATAAATAAAAAAAAGGTTAGTTTTAAGCTGAAATAAAAATAGTAATATTTTTACTAAAATAATAATAATTCAACAAAGTTATAAATAAGTATAAAAAAAGCATATAAATAAAACTAAAATAACACTGATTCTGAGATAAATGTCTTATGATAATGCAATGGTTTTAAACAATAGTTTCCTTTTCTGACAATTGAGAAATTTTAAACAAAGTATATTACAGACTTTTCATCAAGACCCTAAAGAATCACATCAGCTTGTGGAAAATTGTGGATTAGGAAAATTAGTCTGTTTTCTAGATGACATTTTTTCATAACATGACATACCATTGAGCCAAGAGCTCTTAAACACTGTTCGTAGTGTAATAGGAGAGGTGCGGAGAATGACCGGCTCTGAACCCAGAAAGTTTAAGGACGTTGCAGAATACAGGTCCTGATCTGTGACAAAAATAAACAAATAAATAAATAAAATTGCATATATATATATATGCATTTATTTTATTTAAAAAAAATATATATATATACAGTTTTTTTTAGTTTTACCTTATTTTCCACCCACAATCCATTTAAACTATCTGGAAAAATAAGCAAGAAAAACATACATACCAACCATGATGGAAGAGGATCTCTGGAATGGATCGAAAGGACATTTCCCTCTCCCGTCTTCCTGCCTTCCCTCTAGTTTCAGCTGCCCGTCACCATACGTCTGTTCAAACACAATGAAAACAAGGTGTTTTTTTAACTGCATGACACTAGCACCTGATGGATCACGTGAAACCCAATCTCACACAAACCAGGAAGAAAGTGATAGATTACGAGATACAAACAGTGAGTACAATGACAATGTAAAAGCTATGTTTTAATTTTTTTTTGTCTTTATAATTTAATATTCTTTTATGATAAAAATATAATTTTTTATTATCTGGTCTTGTCACTTACTAAGTAATCACAGGTGGGGCTAAAAGCATTTGTCCCACACATGTACATCACGCCGTCGTTCATTTGATGCAGCACCCGCACATAGTTTTGACAGTCAAGCTGAAAAATTAAGTCAACCAGATGCATAAAATGTTTTGCCATTTTTGCATGTGTCAATGAGCATGTGTTACAAAGATATTCACTCACGTCAGGATGTTTTCCTTTAGAGGTGCATTCCTTTTGTTTCTCTTCTGTAACTTTCCAAAGCAACTGATGGGTGGAGAACAAAAATCAATAGACTATTCAGACATGCCGTTTTGAAACAGGGTCTAAGGATTGTGTTATATTGTTGCCAAGAGATAAAGGAAAGGAAACCAAACCGGCACCTTAGACTTGGCAATGCTGATATCGTTTATGTCAAGGGCGTAGACGGCCTCTCTCGCCCCCATCACCAGCAAACCCAGATCCTCCCTAATCAGCATTGTGGAGTAATTCCAAACACCTTCCTCTTTAAACATGATCACATGGTTATCTAAGGACAAAAAAATACATGCACGTTCAATAAAAACATCTTGTCTATTTGTCCTTGACGTATCGTAACCAAGAATTACATTGAAATGAAACAATTGAAATTGTTCATTTGCTCTCAGGGTGGAGATGTTCCACAATCAGGGTTCAAATGGAGTTGAAGGCAATGATTAGGCAATGAAAGGAGGTGCTTTATCATTGGAAGCTGTTTGATCATCAACTTCAGGAGGTCAATGTAATTATAAAATATATTTATAAGCAATATGTGAGTCATTTTATTTCCATTCTTTTTTTTTTAATAGGGACTGAAATTTTTCAACCCTGTTACCAACATTTGTCAAATATTAAAATACTAAAATATTAGTTTTCTAACAATAAACATGTTTATTAAAAGTTTATACAATCAATCAATAAGCTAAAATATGTTCCAAGCAACCGGGTTGCAAATTAAGTAGTTTAGTACAAAATATTCTTAATAACCTAGCAGTTACATGAAAACAACTGAACTGGATGAATGCATCCAATACTACAATATGTGTGGGGAAAAAAAAAAAATGAATTACATTTTTAAATCGTCTTTCATGGTGTACAAAGTGACCAAAATATATTATTTCCTGGGTGTCAAAATGTTAAAGACTATTAAAAACTTGTAACAGGGTTGCAAATTGCACACAATATATCAGACATGTTTAAATAGTGTTAGTAGGTCTTTGGTCATTAATTTTATACAACAATATACAGAATATAATTTTAATAGATTATGCCAAAATTGTGATTTATATTAACATAAAAAAAAAAAAAAAAAAAAAAATAATAATAATAATAATAATAATAATAATAATATTATGATAACTGCTAGAAAGAGTCAGTCACAAAGTTTAAGACCTCAGAGGGTTCAGGTCAAAGTAAACCTAATAAGAGGATTTTCAGACATCTTGTGTTGAAAAGTAGCTATTTTCATGTTAAGCAACTTTAGATAATAGTTTATATAACATACCAAATGGAAAAATATACTATTTGTGTAATATATTTCAACATATGCTAATAACTATACTTAGCTCATAGTTTTACATAGTCTCGACAAAGATAATTCTGCTCTTCCTATTAAAAGTTGCAAGTAACAGGGTTGCAAATAAAGCCAATATGGTTCTAGTTTGGTACCATATATTCAAAGTAAACAAGCAGTTATATAAAAACCACATATTTTTTTATAAAGCAAAATATTTGGAAAAAAGGCTTTTAAATTATGTTTTCCATAGCTGACTGCATTATGTAGGCGTCCGTATGCAACAAATACGTTCAACGCTTGAATTGAGATTTTCTATAAAGCAAAAGATTTGTTTGATCATTCATTCTCACAAGAATGTAGGTAACAGGGTTGAAGACTGAACTATATGCTAAAGTTTTGCTCACAGTTAACAAATTAATCTTACCTTCATTTTGAAAATTGCAGGAAAAAGGACAGGACATTAAACCAATACTTAGAAGGTACTAGTTTGGTACCAAATTCTCTCGATAAACTAGCAGTTTAATAAAAACTACATATTTTCAGTAAAACAAAGCATTTGCTTGACCATAACGTATGTAACAGGTTTGAAGAATCCTTACCTTAATTTTGAAAGTTGTAGGTAACAGGGTTGAAGATTTTACTAATAAAGGTACTAGTTTGGTACCACGTATTCTAAGCAAACAAGTAGTTATATAAAAACTACATACTTTCTATAAAGCAACATATTTGTTTGATCTTTCATTCTTACAAGAACAGGTAACAGGGTTGAAGACTGAACTAGATGCTAATATTTAGCTCACGGTTAACAAAGATTAATCTTACCTTCATTTTCAAGGTTGCAGGTAACAGGGTTGAAAATTAAACTATTACTTAGAAGGTACCCAATTTTCTTGCTAAACTAGCAGTTTTATAAAAACTACATAGTATTTTGCTTGACCCTAATGTATATAACAGGGTTGAAGACAAGATGCTAATAACTAGCTCACAGTTATACACCTTTATAAAATCAATGAAAATTAACCTTACCCTCATACTGAATGGTTTTTCGTGGGATACTTTTCAGACTGCTCCATCCATTGTAGGCACACACCAGGAAGATGCCATGCAGGATGATGAAGAGCAACAGAGGAGAATACATGGCTCAATAAAAAAAAAAAAAAAAGATACTTCAAGGGTAAAAAAGCCTTTTAACTCATGTTTTCCATAGCTGACTGCATTACGTAGGCGTCCGTATCCAACAAAAACGTTTAACACTTGAGTTTTTTCGTGGCCGGGGGTGGTAGTCCATGATGCAGGATGCTGAAGTGCTGGAAATGAAACTCATCCATCGTCCTGTCTACATCTGTAGAACAAAAACAGCTTTAAACTAAGATCTATTTCAAAAGACACACATTCATTTGATCCTACTTCCCAAACATGAAGATTCACCTGAAGGCCTGTTCCTGCATGAACTGCGCTGAACCATAGACTCCGAATGGAGTGTGACAATAGAAAACTAAACCCTCCACTTAAACTCATCCCTCAGTAAACACCTCCACTGAAAGCTGCTTTACCTAAACAGTCTTCGCAATACTGTATTTAACATCAGGAATTCAACAGTGACTCATTGTTGTTGCACCAAAGCAGCACACTGACAGATTACAGCAATTTGTGCTCTCCAAACGTTGAAAACAAGAAACACGGGTCGTGTTCATACTCAGTTTGGGCTGGATGTGTGCAAGGACTTAAGTAAGGAGGCAGGCTGAGACATGTGTGCATTGGGGTGCGAGGATACCTGAAATTGTTGATGCCTGAGGGAGAAAATGAGCAGCTTAGACACTGCTGTGTGTTCGCGTGAGGCCGTGTGTGATGTTTGACATGTTTGAAATGTTTACATCCAAAGGAGATGCTCCTGACTACATGTTCGGTTGAGCAACATCCAAAATTCAAGATCAAGACATAATGACCTAAAACTGTAAAAAAAAAAAAAAAAAAAAAATTCTGGCAAAATTCTGGCATGGAAAATGTGAGAGCAGCAAAATAAGTGAACATGATTTTATTCTACTTTGCCTATTTAAAACTGTTATACTGGTTAGTCAAGTATAGGCCTGCGGGATGAATCAAATTCATTGCAGACAGGTCTGCTTTTACTCATGTGTGTTCATCAATCGAATCATTGCTGAGTAAGGAATTATCAGACCAGGCTCTCCCACGTGTTCACATTCTCACGGGGCTGGGAGACTTGAACAGTTTCAAACAGATCCAAGATTTGCATACTTGCCAACAGTGTGCAGCATTAACTGCATTTGATAATAAATGATAAAAATGAGTGCTGTCAAATGATTAATCGCAATTAATCGCATACAAAATAAACGTTTCTGTTTAAATTATGTGTGTGTGTACTGGGTATATTCATTATGCATATGTAAATACACATACATACAGTACACATTTTGAAAAGTTACATGTATTTACAAGTATGAATTTATATTCATATGATCTCTATTATATATCAAATTTTTCATATATAAACATTACATTTTTATGAAATATATACATGCATATGTGTTTGTATTTACACATAAATAATAAATATACACAGTACACACATTATGTAAACAAAAACTTTTCGGATGTGATTTATTGCCATTAATCATTTGACAGCACTAGTAAAATTTTAGTGTTCAACAGAAAAAAAAAAAAAAAAAAAAAATACAGTCTAACTGTAAAATATTAATAATAAAAAAAATAAAATTTCTGAATAATATTTTAAAAACATGATTTCAAATTATAAATTAATTCACTTTATTCTATTGTTTTATTTTACCTTAAACACTGTCATCCAACATATATATTTATGTTTCTATTTATACACTAGCACTGTAAAATAAATAAATAAATAAATAAGGAAAAATAGGGTGCTTTTTATTTATTTGAACAATGAAAAGCTTAATTATTGCTATCTATTTTTTTATTATTATTTGTATTAATTAAAATGTAGAACAAAAATATTATATATTTATTATAAAATTACTTAAATGCAGCTCTTCTAAGATAATAATAAATAATAATAAAAAAAGGATTAAAAAAAAGAATAAAAAGATCAAATTATTTGTTACATTTCTAGGAAAAGTAAAAACTGTCAGGGTGACACAGCTGTCCTGATATTGATAATGAAGCAAAAAGGAAAGGAAAGTTGAAAAGTAAACCCAAAGCAGTTTTTTTAACAAATCCAAAGTCATGTGATACAACCAACATGCACAAAAGAAAAAAAAAAAACATGACAGCACATACACAGACCCTCATGACACGCTGTGCGCATCACAAAAGTTAACGCTATAAAATCACTAATATCGGTTATGTCATGCTGTCGATGTGCACAACTTGTACTTCCAGCGTCTCATATAAATACAGGCTTTTTTTAAATTGACCTTTAAGATAATGGTTTCTGAGTATCTAAAGTGGATCAGGTTGAGCTCAGTGATTCATTAACCTCCAGCTTTCCAACGACACCACATGTGTCACTTACATTGCGAAACACTTTTACGTTGAAAAACACACCCAGCTCGTGGGGCTAGACCTTTGTTCATTCAATTCACTAAAACAAATATACGCTTTATTATTGTGAATGCTGGAGGTGGCACGCATCAGTTAAAGCTTAAAGCTCTTTGTAGAAGAACAACAACAATGCAATTGTAGCACTACTATAGCAAACCACAACAGTAAAAAAAATGTAGTGCAGGAGGTAAGTGAGTAGGTGCACCACATGAAGACTTGGGTAAACAGACGGGTGTGAAAAAAGCAACATTCCCTTCTAGCGATCAAGGCAAGTCTGAGCAGGTCTTGAGGAGCTCTTGAGTTTATCTCAGTGAGATATGTCACACATTACAGTGGCCCCCAATAATATTGGGAGTCATGTTTAAAATATGTATATATATATATACCAACAAAATATCACACAGGTGTTTTTCTAGATCACTTTTCTGAGTTATTTTTGGAGTTACATTTACTGATTTTTAGTAGATATATTAAGTCAGTGCGTCTCAAGTCCTCACAAGTGTCTTATTAAATTAATCAAAGGTGAATTTGATCACATTAAGTCAACAGCAATTATGAGATATTAATTATTTTCCTCATTCTGAACGATATTGTTATCATTTAAAATGCTCCAGACTTATGCTATTGTTATTTCAAATTAATGCAATTTGGTGTGATGCATAAAAATAAATGCATAACAGCCATTTTAAAAGTTGATAAATATATTGTATTTCATCTAGTTGGCTGTAGTTTCTTCCTTCATTCATTTTTCTCTTGATCAATCCATTTAGCCTGAGTAAAGCGTAATCCATAATTGTATTCATAATAAACCCTGAACACACACGTTAATACACCTTTACATAAAGACTAGCGTCTAATTATGTATTCAGGTCTTTCGTTCTACTTAATTAGACTGAACAAATATTACCACAACTCGCCGGAAAACATAAATCAACTCACCAGAGATGCCAGAAATGCTCTTGAATTGCTGAATAAATGTCTCTCGTATACGGTTTCAGACAGCATGTCGCTTCGACAGTCGACAGTAAAGTACGCTCTTAAATCCAACCCAGCACACCTGAGTGACGCCGTGTGACGTCAACTTCCTGTCGTGAGTCACCTGTCAGATGTTGCAGTACAGAAGATGACCTGGACTTATTTACGCTGTTTTATTTGATACTTTTTAGTTGAGTCTTAGAATGACAGAGGTTTAACGTAGGCCTAAATATAAATATACAGCATGTAAAATAAAAAGAATAATAAAAAAGAGGTCTGTCAATTTAAATTATTTTGTAGTATATACTAATAATTGAATTAATAAATTACAGCCAATCAGAAGGGCGTATGAACGAGTTTGAATCAATCAAATTATTAAATGATTTAACGTCGTTCAAAATACATACTCAGTGACTGTCATAAAATACGCTTAATTGTTCACTCGTGCTTCAACATTTTTGTTTCTTTTAAGTTATTCTCAAGATCTGAGGTAAATTATCTATTGAACAATGGGTAACACTTTACAGTAGTGATTTGTTAACATTAGTTAATGTATTAACTCATTCTTGAGACATGGGTCAAAACAGGCCCTACCTGCTATTAGGTGTAAAAATAATAATAAAAAATGATAATTTTAAACGTTATGAGGGATTAATAATAGAATGCGTTTAACACAATTATCCCCTTTAATTTTCTCATTATTATACCAAATCTATGACACTTACTGTCCTCTCACAGCATCTGAAACAGTGTGTACACAGAGAAGGGTTCAATCATTCATATGGTGTAAAATTAATAAAAATGTTTTTTAATGATGTTTTTTAATGATGAAAAATGACATATGTGCTAAATGTAGTTTCATTTGTCTGAGTACAAAGTTGAATTTTTTTGCAATTTTGCAATTTTTCAAATCCTGTTTTGTCCAACTTCTTGAAAGTGACTGAACAAAACATGAACAATAAATGTATTACAGTATTTATTCATCTTTGCTAACGTTAGTTCATGAAAATACAGTAATTCGTTGTTAGTTCGTGTTGTTCGCAGTGCATAGTAAATGCTGAAATTAGCTCTAACTATGACTAATCATGCCGTAGAAGTCTTCATTCTTTGTTCATGTTAACTAATTCACAACGTTGCCTATGAAGAAATACTGTAATACTGTAATTCATATTAAATACTATAGTGTTTTTGAACTATTTGTTTTCATTTGGCGTGTTATTTCTATTGTAGCTGTGGTAATATATAAACTAGATTTTACCCAATACTGTACTAAGTTTTCTACAACTATACAATATGCTGCAGTTTATTGTAGTAAATACTAAAGTAAAGGCCTACGACATTATTACAGTTTATCAGTTCACTATAGTTAACCCTACAGTATTGCAGCATTCATTAACTAATTGTTGTAAAATATATACAGTATAATACACTTCACTACAACACAGTTCAAAAATACTTACTATACTATAACTTACTTTACTATAAATTACTATAGTATTTTTTCATGTGGGCTGCAAACTACCTAGATGACCTCAACACTGTGTTTATGGATCTGCAAGAGGTTTTTGAATATTCTCTCTTGACAGGACATATAGACATAAATATTTATGATTTCTTTCACTAGCCACTTTTGAGTACTAGATTAATAAAATAATGATTTATTATTATTCTATACTTCTACTCAAGTGTGCAGTGTTCCTAGTAACTACAAAAATGTTAGTAGGCTATACACTGTTGCACATTTGATCACATATTCATTAAAGTCGAATAATAATCAGCAGGCTGCACATGAGGCCATGCGAAATTTATTGAATGCAATTGAAATCGAACATGTTACTTGAACAATATGACAGCACAGCGCCTGAAAGAAAATAAGAGAGAGAGACGTGCTGGAGAGATTAGAGAACACACACTGTACAGTTTTCTATCGTGCTCATTTACAGTTTAATAACCCTTGTTTGTGGCTCCAAATGGACCAGTAGCATTTGTTTCTAGTAGTAGCCTACCATATTCTAATGGATGTAAGATGTCAGCTAGTATTCAGGGCTGTGCACATATTTCCATCCCAACACCGACACATCACTCAAACTACTCAAGAAATGTTTGAAAGGGAGAACGGGTGTGCAAGATTATGTTTCGAGAGGCGAGCACCAAAATTAACTGCAGTTTTTACAGTTCCTACCGAAAAACAGGCCGTTTTTTTCCCCGCCAGGCAACAAAGCCTTTACCCGTATACAGCCGCATTCTGCCCTAAAATTATTAAAGGTGTGGTTTAGCTACCATAGTTTGGCGAAATTAAGTCATTTTATTACTGAAAATAGCGCTTGCAGATTTCGCAATGGATTTGCGCAAATTTTGCGCTTTGGCCAATAAAAAGCTTCCAATGAAAATGTATATTTTCACCAAAAATTTCGCGAATATGATTACACTTTAAGGGGAAATGCTAGCCGACTGAGATTCGTAGGCGTGTCTTAACCCCTTATAAACAAGTCAAAAAACTATTTTCCACTCAAACGGTTTAGCCCTCAGTCGCAAAACACAGAAATGGCTCCAACAATCCGGTAAAATACATGATTTGGCAAACTGCTTTTAAATACTTCGTGGGTGACCCGGACAGGGAAATACTTCAGATCAGTCGCCACAAGCATACAGTACAAAAGTATTTTGAAAATATTTATGACTCCAGCGCATGATGTTATTCATCTTCATCCATGGAAATATCGTTCAAAAAATTCCGTCCACCTGATTTTTTTTAATCGCACCGACAGAACGGTTTAAGTCTTATTTAAGACATTTTATGAAAGATAAATATTGATTAAATAGATCATAATGCAGAACATTTCCATCGGTCGGTCCAAACCCCAAAAATATATATAAAAAAGCATAAACGCCTACAGGAACGGAATGAAATAAATTCACAATCCTGCTGTGAATCAATGCCATTAGTTAATGTGAAACCCATCAAAAGTGGGTTCGGCCGGCAAACTAAACCACTCACTGCACATTAGCACACTGGTTAATGTATACTAGATATGACAGGATTCCCTTACAGTACTAATCCGTTATAACCACAAGCTATGCATGTGAGAACCTTTTCATAAGCAGCCGTACAATCGTATCGGGACAGTCGTAAAAAATAACTCAAATAAAAACATAAACAAAAAGCAACATAAGGCCACACGTCAACATATGTGCGAGATTTCTGTACAAACTAAGAACATTCAGTGCTTTAGTGTACCAAAATTAAAATAACAGGTCAACTTTTCATTATTTTCCTTTTTTTTTGGCACATTTAAATAAAAATGACATGTACGCCGTGTAAAACAATAAAACAATTCGAATCACACAGTCTCGGGTGTTTGACACACGACGTTTGATCCATTTTCCACCCCATAGAGTTTTACATTCCAGTTGTGCATAATCTCATGTGTCCGAACGACAACTGACGGAAGAGTGTAAAAAGCATTGTGGGATTCGATTATGTACAAACAAGTGCATTGAGATTGTGTTCGTCCGCCCTCGAGAAACACTAGGACTTCCCGGCCGCTACTTTCTTCGGCGTTCCTGGTTTTTTGGTCTGCCACAGGTGGCTGTGGATCGTGATGGCATCGACGTTTGCCGACATGGTCTTGGCTGGGATCTGGCTGAACTGCTTTCTGTCGGAGTTGTACTTGTAGATGCCGTCGATCATCTTGCGCGAGATGGTTTTAGGACCAATGCCGGCCAGCTTGTTGATCTCCTCTGTGTCAGGGCAGTAGGTGTAGAGCGAGCGGAACTGGCAACCGGAATCCCGGAAGAGGATCAGGAAGTTGTTAGCCCCTGATTTCTCCATTTCCTTGCAAAACGAATAAATATGATGAATAAAATGTATAATATAAATTTAATAGGGGGGAATAAAATAAATTAATATTAAACAATAAATTAAATAATAAATAATAATAAATGAAACCTCTTAAACATGACACAATTTTTTATTAAAAATTGTATTAAATGCATAAATTTATATTATGTATTGTTTTCTATTTATTTCGTGCTGTTAAATGATTAATCACGATTAATCGCATTTACAATAAAAGATTTATTCACAAAATATATCTGTGTGTACAGTGTATATTTATCATGCATATTTAAATACACACCCATGCATGTATAAATTTAAGAAAAATATGTTACGTTTATATATTATAAACATTTATATAAAATATAAATATATATATATAAAGAGCAAGCAAAAGCATGCACATCAATCTCAAATGGGTGCTCGACTAAAAAATAAGTAGAAAAATAGTTTTAAATGTAAAGTCGGCAACACCAAAGCCCCCAAAGTATCAAAAATGTATTTTAAAAACTTTAAAAACACATTATGCAAAAGTTTTTTAAATAAAATGTCAAGTCATTAAAGATGTTTATAAAAATAAATATATACATTTACATACATGTAAATTATTTCTAAATATATACTGTATGTGTGTATTTATATACACAGTACACATATACTATGTAAAAAAAAAAAGTTAATTTTGAATGTGATTAATAACGATTAATCATTTGACAGCACTATTTTCCTTTAATTAATTTGTTAAATAAAATATAATGTGTTCACTGCATGTAATAGCTATATTACTATATAATAATAGTAGTATTAATTGCGAAATGGACATGCTTACTTCCAAAATCTTGTTTTTCTGTCCTTCATTGACTTTGCCAGCCAAACAGCAGTGTGCCAAAGCATTCTGAATGATATGCTTGTTTGACTTTGCACTGGGCTCCTTATATAATTTAGGACCTGCAGCAAAGAAATAGAGGTGGTATTATGTAATGTCATAACACAATATAAAAGTTATTGTAGAGCTGTAATCGGGCCTTAAAAGTTAGGTCCGACAGGGCCCGAGCACGACAGATTTCGGCCCGAGCCTGTGCTCGACAAGTACATTTTGATTGACAGCCTTTTAAAAGCCCGAACCCGTTTACAGCCCGACATTATTCAAATGTGCGCAAG
>JAUMHE010000079.1:8778337-8794534 GCA_032359235.1 Enteromius mattozi
TAGTCCCATAAAAATAAGTATTTCTTTACAAATTAAATTAAGATAAATTCAAAATTAAGATGTGTATTTGGCAATAATGAAATTAATATAAAGGCTCCGCGGGATTTGCTTCGCCACTTCCCTCCACAATCCGGCCTCAACGCAACGGTGAACAGCAGCTGAAATTTATGTCATTATGTACGGGTCCAGTCGGGTTCGGGCAAAGATCTTCAGCTCTAAGTTATTGTACTTTTGGAGTGCTCAACCTCCAGGCCTCTAGAGGGAGCTGCCACCTGAAGTTCTGAGCATGTTTTATCCACCTTATTCTTCCTTTTAAAATGGGTTTTGTAAAATTTGGGTCTTGCTGGTATTACCTTTTTTTTTTTTTTCTTTTTTAAATACAGTTTTACCATTTACTGCATGTTGTTATACTTCTCGTTATTTACCTAAGTGTCCCCTATAGGCTTACTTCTGCGTTGAAGAATAAGGTGGATATATTAACATTTAATTATGTTCATTATGTTCAAATGTTTGGTCATTCAGCTTAGATGTAAACAGTATTGCTCAGAACTAATATGCAGGCTCCCTCTGCTGGACCGGAGGTGAAGCTGCAGCTGATAAATAATGTGAAACGTTTTAGTATTTTAACCTGTGTATTCAGTGTTGGATGTCAGGGAGGATGTGGTTGAACCATTCTCCCAGTCTTTCTCTCCGTTACGGCTGCTGGAGCGAGTGGGCGACAGGCAACCGTCTGCTGAGTCAGGCCTGCTGGGATGACATGAAAAACTGAGTCCTGCAATCCATCCGGTTCTGATACATCTACGAACAACAACTGCTCTCATGCAAAATCAAGCAGTGACTGAATTAAAGCTCTTAATCATAAATAATAACTTCCCTGGTCTCAGCATCAAATGAAACAACAAAAATAAAATACTTTTAATGTGACGTATTGGAGAAAGCAACAGAATATTAAATGCATGTTAAAATCAGCAAAAAGTTTAATTAAAAAAATAGTTATTTTAATAAAATAACGGAAGCTTCTAAATAAGCCTCTAGCAAAAGTGTGAAGTGCAGATCTTTATTTATATGTGTTATCGTAATTTCAGTGCCAGTGTGAAGGTTAGTGACATTAAATCTTTGCTTGTTTAATAATGACAAAATGAAACGAAAAAGCTGTGATGGGTGAACTATAGTAGCCATCTTTATTGTTCAAAGATGGGGGATCATTCCTCGTGTTGCTGCCAAAATCAAAGCAAAACGGGATGTTCTTCTTGAACAGAAGATGGAAGCGCAAAGAGTCTTATCCAACTACGACTGACCTTCTATTTCTCACACGAGGAGAGCTCAAAAAGAAGAAAAGACTGCCAGATGCTAAGCTATTGCTTCTAAGAAGCAAGAACATTCAAGAACACAAAGGAAAAAATACAGAGAATGCAAAGGACACTGGGTTAGTACTGAACTGGACAGCTAGAGAAATATATAGAATTGCAGGGAAACACAGGAATGTAAACATATTCTCATTCTTCTGACTGCTTGAAGTGCTTCTTACCTTTGTGTTTTCTTATCTGAGTTGACGCTGTCGTTATCTCCAAGAGACGCCAGCGATAGACTGGACACTGAAAAAACACGAGGTCGTGAACCTAGATGCAAAACAAAATGGGACAGGACCCACAGTTACACAAGACAACAGCAAGCCCGCCAAACTTTGTGTTACCCTCATAACAGTACAGCTCTCTGCAATTATGTTATTATGTTTCTAACTTCTTCAAACTCTCTAAACACACACAAAAGAGTGTCATTTGAAGAATTCCTAAAAGCATTCGGTCCGATTGGTTAAATTAAGAGTACTTTGAAATTAGTTAGAAATTGGAATAGTTGGAAGTTAATTAGAAAGTTGGTTAGAATAGATATTTAGAGCAAGTTCTTGTTAGAAGAAAATCAGATGGATGCAGTGAGCTGGACAGGAAAAGGCCGAGAGTAGCACAAAGCATGCAGTGTCGGGCTTTGCCAGGAGGGGGCGCCCTTTACCTGCCGTGGCCCTGACAGGAGTCCTGGGGGACTCCATAACATCTCTGTGGATGGATTTGGGCCGTGGTTTTCTCTGTTTGGCCCCCGCAGGACGCGGTTTGACAACCATGTCCATGTCCTCCATAAGCTTCAGCTGTTTTCTCCTCAGGTACTCCTGTTTAATAAATTCCCGTCGGGCTTTGTCTTCTTCCTTCTTCATGCGGTCTTCCTCTGCTTTCAGTCTGTGGAAAAAGACAGGTATTGGACTTAAGAATCGGGGGTGGGGGGTTTAGATGTAGTTATTGACAGCTGGGCTGGGTGCTACCTAGTCTCTTCTTTCTTTTGCTCAAGCTCCGCCTCCAGCTGTTGTTTCCTCTGTTGGCTCTCCCGCTCTCTTCTCAGCCTTTTCTCCAGAAGTGCTGCTCGCTTTATGGCCATGCTGTCCTCTTCCTTCATATCATCCTTATAACATGAACACATGATCAGAATGGATATTAAGAAACTCTGTTAATGTGTTATGTTCAGGTCTATTAAGTATCTGAACAAGGAATCTGAAAGCAATATACTGGTGTCGATGTGACCAGTCTGGAAGAGCCAGGTACGCTATACTGCTCAGACTCCCTGCAGAACACTAACACCATAAAATAAATTATTTATTTGACTTAGTTATCTGACCTAGATCAAACAGCTGCACTTTCTAGGGATCTGTCCCAAGCTAACCTCCTTCTGCGACTAAAAATAATTTCATATTTCATAGTCGCACAGCATTTCCCTGAGCTAAAGCTAGGATAATACGCCATTCTGGGTTATAACTATGGCCCTTAACAGATAAAACATCTATATTTTTATATGTTTCTTAAATATGGCAGGCACATGCCACCACAATCCTTAAGTGTTCTTGATAGCTGGTAGGGCATAGCACACCAAAATTTAACACGCAAATTACCCTAAAGAGATAGTTACCCCAAAAATGAAAATTCTGTCATTATGGTGTTCAAAACCCACAAATTAAGATATTTTTAATGCAATTCTAACACTTTCTGACCCTCAATAGACATCAATGCAACTGACACGTTCAAGGCCCAGAAAGGTAGTAAAGACATTGTTAAAATAGTCCATGTGACATTAGTGGTTCAACTTTAATTGTATAATGCTACGGGAATACTTTTAGTGCGGAAAAACAAAATAATTACTTTATGCCATCTCCGTTATCACGAAATCCACAACCCGTGATGGCCTACATTCACCAGTCGTAGATGTTTGCTAATGCCGCAAATAAAGACGTTCCTATTTGCTGCTTCAGAGTTCCTACTTCTGGTGTTATAATTTTTGGGCGAAATATCCCTTAAAGTTCAAACTGCTAACAGTAAGCAATAACAATGCTTGAAATGCTTGCCTTAGCATTAACCTCATAAGGTAGTGCTTGATTTTATTTACAAGATTTCTTAATCTACCGATTTAGACGAGGATCCTCTGACATTCATACCTTGAAAAAGAATCCACAGCAGGTTTTCTGATCATCGTCCAGATGTTCCCCTGAAGTCTCCTTCTCGCCTTCCTCTTCCAGCACCTGTCCATCCAAGGGCTTGAGAACAGACAGTGGAACCTCAATCAGATTTTTGTTGGTCTGATAGGTGATATCAACTGGCTCAGTGGGAGTGACAATGACAGTTTCCATTATAATCTGCGACAAAACCTCTGACACACTAGATTCCACTGCAGGCTTAATCTCATTTGTTGGCTTCTTCAGCTGTTCCCTTTCCTCAGTTGGTTCGTTCTCCTTCTTGCTCTCCTCTCCCCTATCTTCTGGCTCCTTGGCTGGCAAGTCAGCGTCTTCGGTTACAGCCTGTTGGGTTTCTTTGGTTGGGGAGGTGATGGTACCAGCAGAACATTGAATAGACAATGACTCAAGGCCTTGTTCTAGGTCCTTGTCCATGGCTTCTGCTCCTGATGATGGTTTCTTCTCGTTTCCCAAATAAGAAAATGAGCAGGACACGGACTGGGATGGCGAGAACCTTCTCAAGCGTGGTATGCTGTCCACCGACTGTGGAACGGTCAGGACTCGGTTGAAGGGAGTGATCTTTAGCTCACTGGGTCTGGGTGTCCTTGGTGTCTTGGAATGGAAAGAAGCAGACTTCCTCTTAAGGTTTGTAGGGGAACGGTGCGTAGCTCTAGGAGAATCAGCAGGTGAGGGAGAGCCTGAAGAGCGTGCCCCACTCCCTCTGAGCTCTCGCACCTGCTTCTGCGGCGAAGGTTGAGGTGGCACAACCCAAGCATGCTGCTCCCGCATTTGCATGATTACTTCCTGCTGCTGAGCCAGCCGCTGCATCTCACTTTGCAAGAAGCTCAGGGAAGCATTGAGCTTCTCAATGGAGCGTGTGTATTCCATCAGGTCCGCCTCA
This sequence comes from Enteromius mattozi, assembly GCA_032359235.1. Taxonomy (NCBI): domain Eukaryota; kingdom Metazoa; phylum Chordata; class Actinopteri; order Cypriniformes; family Cyprinidae; genus Enteromius; species Enteromius mattozi. Next base: position 8,782,726 of record JAUMHE010000079.1, read on the forward strand.
GATGTACCATCCTCACCCGCAGACTTCACCGGAGACTTGACGGGCTGAGGTGTCTCCGCTGGAGCCTTGCTTCCCTCTGAACTGGGAGTGTCCTCTTGAGAAGGCGAGGTGCCATCTATTCCTTTCCTCTTGACAACCGTGAGGAAAGCACTGCGTCCCATCTTCTGACGGTGCCGAGTAAAAGCCGCCTCTACTTTCTTCTTCTGAGCCTCAATGGCTCGACGCTTCTCCTCAAGTCTCATGCGAAGCTGCACCATTTCTACAGCCATGGCCTGGGCAGGATCCTTGGTTGGCTGATGTGCAGGGCTGACCTCAGGCGAAGGAGCCCAGGAAACAGAGTGAGGAATGCCGACATCTGAACTGTCTGGTGTTGTGCTTTGGGAAACAGTACCTTTGGCCTCCACGTTTGGATTCAGTTTACGGAATTTCTGCTCAGCAAAGCTGGTCATCTTAATCCCAGGTGTAAAAGCGGGGGTGCTTCCGGCAGGGGACTTGCTGCTTAGGCTGCTGGGACATGGGCTTATAGAGCCCTGGCTGTGGCAAGCTCTTGCCTCAAAGTCTTGATCCGTATCAAGCTCCATACTTACAGTACAATCCCTAAGGGATGAGTCCTCGTCTAGGGTCTCTTGGATGTCCTCCGTCCGCACATGTATGCCGGTATCTACTTCAGTGGTAGATGTGCTAGCAACCTCTTTGGACGTTTCTGAAACTGAGTCTAGCTCGCCATCCTTTGCTTCGGGGTTCAATTTGCTTTTATTCTGGAGGTGAAGAAAGAAGCCCTCATTGGGCGCATGGGCCCTGGGGCTCTGAGATTTCTTCTCTGAGTTGTGGATGATCTCAAGGGCCTCTTCGATGCTAGGTGGTCCTGAGCCATTTAGACGGCCGTTATGATTTCCTGACAGGCTGTCAGGACAGACTTCCTCCTCAATACCCATGTTCTTTCCATTGACAGGTTGAAAAGATAGGTTTTTCTTAATGCCCCTGGTGCCGTGGGGCATCTTGAAACCAAAACCTTCAGTGCTGACAGACCGAGTCATCCCTCGACCAGTGGGTGTTTGATTGGTGCTCTCTTTATCAAATGGGATTTCAAAGGACACTCCTTGAGCAACAGACCTGGAGAAAGGAGAGAGAATGGTATCCAACGGAATGTAATTTCTTTGTCTTTAAATCTCAGTAATGAGATGAATTTGCACTTACTTCTTTTCTTTGGGCCAAGTACCCATGAAGCTTTCCAGAAATGACATTGAAGTTGATCGCTTGATCTCACCTGTACAACACACATATAACATATAGTACTAGGTGCATTTCAAATTTAGACCTTTATTTTATAATCATAAAACTTGTTTTAGGCCTTTTAATTTTACCTGAGCCTGAAGTCTGTGGTTGAGGTCGGAGAGGGAGACTTTAACATGAACATACAAAAAAATATGAATATCCATCCAATTTTACATTTGCATTCCACAGACATTAAAAGTAAATAAAGCAACAGGGGGACGTTTTCAATAAAAGAGACTTTTGATATACCTTGGTCTGTCTGGACTAGGAGGTCTTTCCATGAAACTTCTCTTTGTGACTTTTGAGATTGGCACAGATGGCAGATTTTTCAGTGAAGGGACTGGTGCTATAAATTACAAGACAAATGTGTCTGTTTAAGATTGTAATAATAATTCTGGGAAATATATTCTATTGTAATATTAGCTTACCTTCAGTGCCCAGCACCTGAGGCTGGACGAATGGTGGCTTAACAACCTCGAACCACCAGAAGAGCTCAGCCATAAACACAAGATAGTTATTCTGGTAAAAACAAACATACAAACAAACACACACATACATTAAATTATACTGCAAGTACTTTTGTCCTAAAATAATTTGCATGCTCATATACAGAAACCAGCACTGTAATATGCCTCTTCTCCCACAAGATGTCTCTGCAATTCTGGTAGTGCATGAACGGACACCACCTGGAGACAAGAGTGCCCTTTTCCTTCAAATTTAATTAAATATCTTACAATGCTGAGGAATTTTATGCTGTACAGTATATACAGTATAGCTTTTTTATTTTGTCCAATAACACACACAACCTTTTCATGCTACGAACAACATCTTTACGCCAAGTCTACAGAATTCATGACCTTGAATTTATAGAGGGTACCTGACATGATGAAAAATGCCTCTGATACACTGTTCCCACTCAGCACAATTTACATCTAGCAGTTTAAAGGCACAGGGTAACTGCAGCAATTATCCAGGGCCTCTCCCAGAAGACATTACCTCATCAATTTAAATGACTTTCAACAAAGAGTCCTTGCTCGCTTTACAACCTAGAGTAGCTCGAAGCCACATCTAATGCATATAACCAAATGATTAAAGCATTTATTCATATAATTCAAGACATCATTTTGCAACAGCCTTAAATAATATAATAACATTAATGTCACACACTAGCAAATTAACAAAGACAAAGTCACTCATCGTCAATTAATTAAAATATTCCATGGTGAAATTCGTACGCAACCTCCCTGATTTTACGCAATATCATGAAACCCAATCTACCACTGCTACTGGCAATAACTAAAGGAAGAAAATAAAGGGTTTCACTGGCAACATTTGTATTGAGTGGTACAGGGAGCCGAAGCAGGCACGCGTTTGAACCCAGATGGTGTTTGGCACATGCGTCCTCTCCCCCATCTGCCTCTCTACGTACTTATTCACACAAAAGGCGTGAACGTATAATTAGATGGCTTATCTGTAGTTTTATGGAATAAAATGTTGCTTTTAATTAAGGATGTCAATTTAGTATACATAATTATATTTAAAATAATGTAAAAAAAATGAATCATGCTTCCTCCACCGCATGCAAATTCCTTAACAACAGCATGCCAACAGAATCTACAAACATTGTTTTCAAAATATGCAGCTTATTATTGGTATTGAGCTTATTAATTGCATACATCAGTATCTGAGGAAGGACCCAGACAAGTTTGCAAATTGCAGAAAAACAAATATATTGAATATATATAGAATGTACAAATTGTTTACTATTTTCTCAAAATTCCATAAATATACTTAAAAATTCTATTCATTTATCTATTTGGATTTTTGGAACTTTTGAGAGAAGACCGGAAATAAAGATGACGGAAATGAGATCAGGTCACAATACAGTTCGGATTGAAGCACATGCGCTAACCGCGCTGAACATTTTAATAAAAGGAAGCAGCTGGGATTAGATTAGCTCTGACAGAAACTGGGTCAAGGTTACAGCTCAGTAACCTGCTCTCAATTCCACCCATATTTCTGAAATTCAGCTCTGAAGTCTGGCACTGCAATCAGACTCTGCTCATGTCCTCTAACCAGAGGCTGTTCGGTGCTAATAAAACCCAACACACTGTGAGATTTTGCTACCATTTGGGGAATAAGAGTTTAAACAAAAACCAGGTGGAACACTGATTCTAGTAGCATTGCTCTCTGATTAGAGTTTCTAAGGTGGTTTTAAACAACCTCGTTGTAGTTTAATAAGCATGGCCAGGTTTCCAAATCTTCACCCCAAAATGCCAAACTACATCTTGACATTCTTCACATTCACAGCCACTGAAACCAACCGTTTTATTCCATGTTGATGGAACAGAAATGTCTCAAGAAGAACCAAAGGCTTCTCAGGTTGACATGACCGAAAATCTTGGCAGCAGATGTTCTTTCTCTCCAAGACTGAGATCAAAGACATGAAGACATAACATTGAGAAGAAAAAAAAAACTTCCACTTGATCCCAAGAAAGTCCATAGAGTGATTAATAACTTATAAGGTAGACTGAAGGTAAAGATCTCCAGTTTGACGATATCTAGCTCGCAAAACAACATTTTTCCATTTTCTAAACACATTTCGATATCTTAAGATGGAAATCTTACAAAAGGAGAGAAAAGCACATAATAAAACCAAAAATAGGTCTAGGCTTAAAAACAACTCTTAGGCACGGTTTCATAGACAGGGCTTAGCCTAAACCAGCATTAAGCCATAGTCCAATTAGGACATTTAAGTAATTTGATAAACATGACTTAGAAAAAAGCATTACTGGAGTGCATCTTAAGACAAAACAAAGCCACTGACATGTTTTAAGATCAGTCAGTGCACGTTTCTCTCAATTAAAACAGCTCAGACTTACATTTTAGCCTAGTCTGTGAAACTGGGAGCTAGGCTCTGGAGATCCTTCCATAATGGCTTATCTAATAAACCTATATTTAAATATCTTCGAGGCACGTTTAATGTGATTTTATTGCCTTTTTAGTCAACTGCGCCACTCTTTGGAGAGCACCACCAACGTTTGAAGGCAAGCCTCATGCTTTTGGCTTTTTAACAGGAATAAAGCCAACTCCCACAGGCTCCCCTATTGAGAGGAAAGGGCTCCAAATAACAGCATCCCACCCAATTGCATATGCCGTGGCCTATAAAAATCTGACAAACCTTGACCTACAGTTATAAAAATGCATCAACCCATGAAACACAAAGATGACTTGGAGAACTCTTATGGCATTGAGCTCTAAAGCGCTTCTAACTGAAACCAAATCTAGACTCAAGTTGTATCTAAAACTTACTTTGATGGACGAATGAGCGTAGAGCATGTCCTCCAGATTGAAGTGGCAGCAGTGGTTCAAGTGCTCTTTGCAGAAGTCCTGGATGAGCTGCAGGTTGTACAGACTGTCTGCCAGCGACATGGTCTCCTTCAGGCAAATGTCTGCGAATCAAAGACGATTCTCAAAGTGCTACACTAATCACTGACACAGATCATTTGGCATATTTGGTAGATTTGACAAGCACTCAGCCAATCACAGAGAAGCCCATTAATCACGGAGTCATGTGATTGACATTCTCCTTTGGAGATAAACGTAATTGCATCCATCATTTGATTTCTAGTCCTCTTCATTACTGTGATTGGATTAACAGTGAGTTCAGGATGATTTAAGTCACAGATTTATAAATGAGTAGCTTAAGACTTAAATGGCTGGTTTGTAGCATGTTTGAAAATAACATTAAAAAATAAAATTATATCTAAGTCGCAAGTTTGTTTCCCTCCAGTGATCCAATCTCAAAGTTTAAGAGGTTAAAGATATGAGGGAACCAAGAGGAGGAAGCTTACAGACTACTTCAAAAGGTTACTTCTGAGCATTTTAGTGTTCATATCATAGCAGAGAGTTTTAGAGTTTGTCAACTGATATTTTTTGCAGGCTTTGCATACACATGTGTACCCCCCAAAAAGCCTGAAACCACAGAGCCTCTTACATAACAAATCCCAGTATAACTCCTGATTATATTTCTATTTTTTCCACATTTTTTTTTTCTACGTAGGTTTTAATTTTCTATGGTTTTATTGTGAAATGTTATGAAACACAAACATTTGTCTGGCCTTTATTTAATCTATTGCATGTTGTAGAATATTTTTAAAATATAGTACAAAAAATATATAAATAAAATAATATTAAACTTTTATTAGTACTATAATTTCTAACAATATATAGATTCCTGTATAATTTTGATTTTGATTCCTGTATTTGTTTTTACAAATATTGTGAAAACAATGTAATCATATACTTGTATTTATATTAATAGAATATATTATTCAATTATTTAATAATACAAAAATATAAAAACAAACACAGTTGATGATGTTGTTTAATGACATGTTAATAAAATGTTTTGTTTTATATATTATGAAAAAATAGAAATATAATGATATTAAACTTTAGTTATACTTTTTAATAATATAAAATATTACAATAATACACAAAATTATTGTGGATATTATTTGATGAAAAACATTAGTCAACTGTTCTTGTATATTTTTAAAGTATTGTGAAAATATAATAATACCATACTTGTATTAATATTAATGTTAATACAAAGTATCATTAAATAAAAAAATAAATAAAAGTAGTAAACATTATATTTTATTGTTTTGTTTTCAAATGAAATGTTATAAATATATATATTTCTTTTATATTATGGACAAATACAAATATAATATTATGTTTCTATTAATACTATAACTAATACTATAATATATAATTTTATTTTATAATATAAAATATTAAAATAATACACAACATTACTGTGTCTGGAAAAAACATTAATCTATTGTGTAATATTCAAAATATTGTGAAGAAAAAGAAAACAATCTCCATAAATATATCTCCATGATATTCAAATAACCCTGGATTTCTGCATATCACATGCTGAAACACTGATCTGTGTACAATAACAGCATGTTTGTGTAAATACAGTTGGTTTTGAACAGCTCTCTCTGATCGCTGCGTATTCTTGAGTGCTCAGTAAAGTTATTTGGGTTTGGCCTGTTTCTGTACCTCCCAGGCGGGTGATGGCGGGACAGTAAAAGTGCAGCAGGGCAGCGAGGGCGCAGCCATCTGTGCTGTCCTTCAGGAGGTTGTCCACCGGAGGGATCCACGGCACCATTTTGGGCAGAACCTGCTCCTTCCTATAACGCGCCTGCAGCAAACAGACATAAACAAATGACTCAGTCGAGCAAAACACATACAGAGAGCTCAAGATGGACCAGTGTATGGAAAAGCACTGAAAATAAGACATGCAATGGGAACTTTAACGGATGGTTCGCTCAGCCTAAAATAAATATTTCTCTGTCAACAGTTAATGAAGCTGAGGACGATGTGAAAGCATCGTCATGGCAACAGAAACATGATGGAAGATGAAGCCGGGAAGAAAGAAGGCGTTTCTCAATCACACTTACAGGAACCAGCTTCATATACCACTTGGTTGGAGACTTCAGCCGGTCGAAGAATGAATGAGAGAAAGAAGGAAAGAGCAGTTACGTCAGCGAGCAGAGATTATTCAGATGTTACGTGTTTAAGTCTTTACTAGAAACCAGATTACGAGAAAACGAACCCCCGGTTTCACAGATTTAAACCTAGTCCCAGACTAAAATGTAAGTGAAAATTTGCACTGATTTATCTTAAAACAAATCAATGTCTTTGTTTTGCCTCAAGAGCAACCTGCTCCATAAAACAAGTTTACCAAATAAGTCAGGCTTATTTAGTCAGTTAGTCTGACTTATTGTCAATTGATTTGGTTCAAAATAAGTCAACTGTAACTGAAATAAGCTGGGCTTGTTTAGTGAATTTGTTTTATGAAACAGCCCCCAGGCTTAAACAAGTTTACCAAACAAGCCAGGCTTATTTCAGTTAGGCTGGCTTACTTTGAACCACACCAACTAACAAAAAGTCAGACTAACTGAAAAAAAACTGACTTATTTGGTAAACTAAACATCCCTTAAATGTTTTACTTGAACTATGTCCTAATCCTGGTTTAGTCTAAGCCTTGTCTGTGAAACCTAACTTAAATAAGCCCAGCTTATTTGGTAAACTTGTTTTATGAAGCAGGCTCCGGGGGCCTGTTCCATAAAACTGGCTTAGCAAATAAGCCAGGCTTATTTTAGTTAGTCTGTCTTATTTTGAACCAAATCAACTGACAGTAAGTCAGACTATAACTGTATTAACCTGCCTTATTTGGTAAACTTGTTTTATGAAACAGGCCCCAGGCCTTGAAGTTTGAGGTAGGTTTAGTACTTTTAAACAAACAAACAAACAAAACAAACAAAAGAATAAATAAATGAACAAATACATTTGTAAACCTCTATTGATATTGGATTTTATTTTATTTTATTTATTTTGAGCACTTAATTTCACCTTTTATTTACATTTAGATTATCTTTAGAACATTGAAATGCATTGGATCTGTTAACTTCATTTGACTACTTGTTGTTTTATTTTTAATGTATTTAGACAAAATCACTGAGAAATAAACCAAGGTCAGGCTGGTTCCGGCCATGTTCTTAGCTTTTTATGGTTCTAAGCTTCTCTCAACTTTTTAAGGCTTAAGTGTCTGTAATAAAAGAGGAGTAGTATCAAAAGCATGCCAAAATAACTGTAGGGGTCCAAACTGAAGAAGAGAAAAACTGATGCTCTCTGATCTAAGAGACATTAAACTCTCTGAATCACAATATGAATGCGTTTTTACCCAGAATGCCCTAAGAAGACTGCAAGGTTACAGGATTAATCTTTTGCCAGCAGATTAAGTCTAGAAACAAGTGTGAGCTTGAGACCTGTAAAATTAAACTATGAAATATTATTTCTATATTGATAAAATATTATAATTCATTGTTATATACCTATAGAAATGTTAGAGGGGGTTTTATACAGTCAGATACACATGTACATACGGTTTAATATAAAAATTATAATTAATATATTTTAACAAGATAGTATTATTAATAGTATTTTTTTTTTAGATATTTGTAAATTATGATTAACGTATGAAAAAGATATTCTGTAATGTTTTAAAAATGGAAAAAATATTATAAATATGATAATTACAAAAAATATAACTATATGAATATATAAAAAGTTTATTGCTATATATTGTTTATTGTTATAATTATTTATTTTTATATACCTATATAACATTTTTTTGCTGTATACAGTAAAATATGTATAAAAATATATCAATTACTCTTAAAATAACACACAAACACATAATAGTGTTATATAATTAAAAAAAAAAATATGAATGAATAATATAATGAATAAATTATATATATATATACACACTTCTCCCCCATATAAAAAAAATTATAAATAAATAAACAACTATTTTGTATTAACTTATATTATTTATTTATTTATCTAACCCTAAAATACTTATCTACAATTTTTAAAAAAAGATAACAATTAATAATTAATAATCAATTCATATTATATGTATATACATTTACATGTATATAACAATATAGGTATATACCTCCGCAAAATTGATATAAATAAATATACTACTTTTACTACTAATAATAATACACATGCATTTAAGTTTTGTTTGAACTTTTATATATATTATGTATAATTCACATACAGTATCCATATCTGCATTCATCGGGTGTGTTTGTATGTCAGTCTGGGCTCCTCATGTCATGCTGGCTGTTTCAGGATGTTTATAGTGTTGTGTAAGCGGCTGACATTCCTCGTGTGTCCGCAGCATCTCTCAAACACTGCCGGTAGTCCATAGTGCCTCTGAGAACTGACTGCTCTCATTAACGTCAGACACCCAGCCCAGCCACGACCTCGGGACAGGGTGGGCCAACTCCCACAGACGCCCCGCACACTTCTGTGTGATGACTCTGCAGGTTACACACCCTCACCACACTTACATTATCACATTAACGATGGGAAAAAAACAAAAAAACAAAACCTTACAGAAGTAGCGCTGGGAAGTTGGCAGAGGCTTGCGGTCTCTAGGGGTTTAAACCAGGACGCAGTGTACATTACTGTAAGCGTACCGCACTACTTTCCCTCCAAGAGAAGGTAAAACAAGGTGAAACTGACGTCATCTGTCATGTTTGCCAAATGCGCTGTCACGCTGGGACAGGAAGAGGGAACGCGAAGCATTAAAACATGAATCAGCAAACATTTTGCTCTTACATCAGCCTCGCAGAAAGTCCACATCAGGATACTGCTGCAAGACTATGATTCAGCAAAGTCAGAAATACCCTCAACAGCAGCATGTTATAAATCACGACAACAAGGCTGATGATATCTGTCACGTCCTGTGAACTCACCTCAACTTAGCAAACGTGTACATCTGAATAGACTAACAAATCTAGGGGGTTTAAAACCTATACAAAGAGCAATTTGATTCACTCAATAATGTTAGCTGTTCTGGAGATATGTTTACAAATATATATTTAACATTTTAAATATTTTAACACTTGCACATTTGATTAATTTGCACAAATCAGTTTTTTTTTTAAATGGTCCATTTTGACGAATCGGTTCAAAACACTGATTCAACTGATTGATTACATCACTCAAAAATGTGCTGACATGATATGTTTTTATTACAAAAATGTTGTTATATTGGTCCATATAAATATAAAGTGGTCCATAAACATGTAATAAGCTAATATTAAATTTTGTTAATAATAATTACCCAGGTTAATATTATTGAATCTTAAAAATCAGTAAAACGCAGCAGATTTTTTAACTTGTATGTTAAAAAAATTATTAATTTTATTTTTATTTTATTAAGTGTAAAATAATAATCCCAAAACAACACTTAAAAAGATTAAATATTTTATTTCAACTTAAAATCTTAGGGTACCTTAAAATACATCTTTTAGGTCACAAGCAATGAACTAACAAAAGTTTAGAGATTTCTATTCTATTCTATTCTATAGGGGTCGATTGATATGTGTTTTTCAGGGCAGATGGCGATACGATTATTACAGATCGAGTAAACCAATAACGGTTATATTTCTGCTCTAAAGATAAAAGCTAGACAAAAATATTGTTTAAATTATTTTATCTGCAAATTGGTTTTGAAAATGACAGAGACTGATAAAATGCCTAATATCGGTGCCGATAATCGGCCAGGCAGATAATCGTTTAACCCCTAATTATAAATTAATATCAAATGAAAATTATTCATATTATTTATCCATGTCAATGTAGCAAATAACATCTAGGGGAACAGATTACTTTCTGTTACATTTTTACTACATTTTACTTTGAGCATTAAACAAGATTATCGTTAAAAGGCTGAAAATATTGATTTATTAATACTGTTTAGCTCTTATTGTTGTATATTAATGACAACACCAAATCTTTAGGCACTGAGTATTCACAAATCTTCTGCATTATTGTTGCGTTCTAGATTGTGAATCAAGACTGTATTTATGTAAGACTTGTATTGTACAGTACATCATTCAAATTTATCAGAATACATGCTTTTAGAATAATCTAAACAAGTATTTGAGTCTTATGGCATGAAGAATAGAAATTTTACTGGCAGATGGGGGGCAGCATGTTGTTTTGTTCAGATTTCAGAGCTGTACAAGTGCTCATTATGACAAAAATCCAACTTTATCTCTGACACTTTTCTGTATTTTCCTCCTACGGATGAAAGTGGCATCTGAATCATCACTGCTTTAGAGCAAGAACAGGAAGTGCACACTTACCTTTGGATTTTCAACAGGCTCTGCGTTCTCTGCCTCCATCCTCCTTTGCTCCTGCATTATGATTTCCTTCAAGTATTCGTTCACCTTGAAAATAGGTAGAGTTTTTCAGCTTCTGCATGTTTAAAAACATCACTGCCAATCTTTTCACTACATGCAAGTGTATTATGTTATATTATATTATTTGAGGGTTTCTCAATTGTAAGGGAATGGCAGAGAGTTTATGAAAAGATAATAAATCATTAAAAAAAATATATATATATATAAATATTTAGCAAAAGAAGATTACATTTGTACCTCCTGCATTTCATGTGACCATTAACTAACATTAGAGAATAGTAAAATGTGCAAATATTAAATTACTAAAATATTAAGTTGAAATCACAGAATACTGAAATATTTTAGGTGTAAAGTGTTTAGCTGACAATTTAAAAAAAAAATATTATTATATTATATTATAGGGTTTCTCAAAAAATGTAAATTATTATATTATATTATATTATATTATTTGAGGGTTTCTCAAACTGGGGATTGTAAGGGAATGGCAGAGAGTTTATGAAAAGATAATAAATCATAAAAAAAAAAAAAAAAAAAAAGAATAAATATATATATATATATATGTATATATATATATACAGTACAGGCCAAAAGTTTGGACACACGTTCTCACTCAATGTGTTTTCTTTATTTTCAGGACCATTTACATTTGTAGATTCTCACTGAAGGCATCAAAACTATGAATGAACACATGTGGAGTTATGTACTTAACAAAAAAAGGTGAAATA
>JAUMHE010000079.1:8794634-8821967 GCA_032359235.1 Enteromius mattozi
TTGTTAAGTACATAACTCCACATGTGTTCATTCATAGTTTTGATGCCTTCAGTGAGAATCTACCAATGTAAATGGTCCTGAAAATAAAGAAAACACATTGAATGAGAAGGTATGTCCAAACTTTTGGCCTGTACTGTATCTGAAACGCGACATTATGGTAAAACGCATGATGTAAGCACACTGAAAACCGTCATGCAAACTCTTTTAAATGTCAATTTAATATCATTGTAGCAGGAAGCCCCCCCTCCCGCAGTCCCTTATGGCCTGTTCAGCATGTGTGTGTACATGTGCGGTACTGTCTTGATTTAGGCTGGCTGTACAGCTGGCCTGCAAAGGAATGTAAACAAAAGTCCTGGGACGTCCCTTCACTGAAACCCTCAGAGATCATAAGATATTGAAGTCATGTTACAGTGCAGTAGATCTCTGTCTATGTTTAAGATGATGATTAGGCACAGTAAATGTATTTACATTGCATTGTGGCTAAGTGTAAGTTTCATAAAAGCAGAAAAATACCTTATTCATCCAGCTGGTGACCGCATCCTCGGTGTCGTAGGGCACGTCTCCGTCTGGGTAATCAGTGGAGTATTGCTGCATGCAGGCCATCACCTTCTCCACACTCACCGTCTCTACTGTGTACGCCATCATCAGCGTGTCGATCATGGCCAGGTGGGCGCTCTGTGAACGACAAAACAATAAAAACATCATTAAATTGCTGACACAGGCCCATTCTCTTGAATATACATACTGACAATTGTCACTCTTTCAGTTGGCAGTTAGTCATTCCTCTCTAGAAGCTGTTGCCTTGGAAACAGCAGCTTCGCTCCCCCGTTGCTTGACCCAATTAGATATAATCTTTCCTGAGAGAGGACAGTCGCTCCTGCTGGGGGCCCATCCTCTCGGACTTAACATTATTAATATACTATATCACACGTGACGAATGGGGTCTCTCCCAAAACCTTAAGGTAATACAATAGTTCACCAAACTTGAATTTGCTGAAAATGCTGAACCCTCAGGCCATCCAATCGTAGTAATCGTAGTACAAAAAAATATCTATTTTCAATAGGGGTGCACTATATAATCAGAACGATATCGGAATTGGCTGATAATGGCTTACAATGTAAACATCGGCCTGATATGAAAAATATATACGCCTTGCCAATAAGACGAATAGCTCACATGTGCTCAGGGTGTGATAGCAATAAAATAATTTTAGCAGCATCTCATTCTTAAAGCAAACTTTTGCCTTAATGGTGATTAGATTCACTGTTTTGTATGGCAGCCTTTAATTGTTTACTTAAATTGTAAGAGGTTTTCGTTAAAAACACACCAAAATTAAAAATAATTTGTTAATAATGTTATAATCTATGCACAGGAAAGAATTGATGCTGTTTCCAAACAAAATGAAATATATCGGTATCAACATTGACTATCGACCAAAATGAGTTGAATAATATCAGCATATCGGTTATCGCTAAAAAACAATATTGTGCATCCCTGAATGTTAAAGGGTTAGTTCACCCAAAAATGAAAATTCTGTCATTAATTACTCACCCTCATGTTGTTTCAAACACTTAGACCTTTGTTCATCTTCGGGAAGGTATTTTTGATGAGATCAGAGAGCTATCTGACTCTCCATAGACAGCAATACAACTGAAATCATCCCAGATCCAGAAACATAGTAAAAAAATAAGTCTCTCTGATATCATCAAAAATATCTTAATTTGTGTTCTGAAGATGAATAAAGGTCTTATGGGTTTGGAACGACATGAGGGTGAGTAATTAATGACAGAATTTTCATTTTTGGGTGAACTAACCCTTTAATAGCATAGTGATGTTTGAAGCACAGCTCAAACACCCAAGCAACTTGAATCAAAATCTTCAGAAGGAAATCTTTCACCAACAAGCAAAATAAAAGATCACTGCCAGGAAAAAAGAAAAATAATAAAATAAAAATCACCAAACAATGGTAAATTTGACTGATTTAAATACAGGAAGTGTGCTTTCCCACATCATCTAACACGGCTTTCAACATCGTCCTGAGTTTACCCATTTAAAATAAACAAGCAGATCATTTCCATCATGGTCACCATAACCTCTAAGTACAAGCAACTGAAAAATACCCCCAGCATCTCGACCACAAATTAAACAGTGGCTGTCTTATTAAAAGCCTTGTGTGCACAGACAGAGATAAAACACTTAAGACGGATATTGATTTTGTTTCGTTGAAAGCAAAACCCAGTGAAAAAAAGGGTGGGTAAACAATGAATCAGAAAACATTGCATGAAGAGTCGAGCGCATCTAATAAACAGTGTTCATGTGACTGCCCTTCCAGCTGACTTACGTTAAATGTCTCTAAAGCAATTAACCGTCATTGCTAATTTATCACTGGTCTTGTTATGCTTGCTTGGTATGTTATACAGCCTACACACACACACACACACACACACATTTATCATTCTGAATTAACATGGTTTATGCTGAATGCTAAATCTTCTATTTTTTTGTTTACGCACTTGACAACCATTGCTTTTTCTTTCTTTTTTGAGCGCACACAATTCCTTTTTGAGGAATGCTACACTTACATGCTCCTTAGCACTGCACTTTTTGCTGCCTGGGAAACTTCCTGACCTTTCACTGTAAATCTGAGTGTATGTTAAGATGAACAGGTAGTTCAGAATGTCGTAGCACAGCTTTTCTGTCACATCTGAACGCAGTTCAATGAAAAGATTCGTTCTGACGGATCCCAGTGACACTGAGTTATGCTGTTCAGTCAGCAATTTCTCTCACTTGAGTGGGTCTGATTTCCTCTCCACATGAGCTGTGACACTCCCACGTCTCATCATGGGGAAAAAAAAAACAGAGGATGGTCTGTTGCATAAGAGCTGAGCTTCTCGTTTAAGCTGATTACATTTATAAATCCTTTTATTGATTAAACATTTTGCAGTCTGAATGGTCTGAGCGTGCGCAGTGATGTGATCTTCTGGGTTGAATAGAATATCTTCAAAAGAGAGACCAACCACTTATTGGTTTATTCATTTTTGGGCTCAGCAAGATGAAATTGACTTGCGTTGACTTTTGGATTGGAACCTGTGTTTTTTTTTGTGATCATCAATGTCTGGAGTGAAATCTACCCATTAAATGTTTCTTCTCTGATTTCCCCAAAGAAAGCATTTTTTAAATCATGTGTTAATATTCACATTCCCGTTGTAGATCTAAAACAAATGCTGCCCACAAATACAAAATTAGGCCGTTATATAATGCAAAACCCATGTGTCCAAAAGCAACTTTTTCATATTTATCCGTCCTTGCAGAAAGGAGAAACTGTGCCGTAATAATTTTTTCATAAAGCACTGCCCTGTGTTTTCACTCCCAGCAGTCATTGCTCTTCACAGCATCACAAACGCACACAGAAATACTCACATCTGGGAACGAAAGAAAGAAAAAAAGAAAGAAAGGAAGAAAGAAAAATAGAAAGATAGTAAGAAAGGGTCAAAACATTTATAAAAAAAAAAATTAAAAAACAAAATAAAATCCACCCACAATTTGTGCAGCACTACATCTGGGTGAGAAAACATTCTATTCTATTCTATTCGTGTTTGTTTTGGTGACTTCAAATATAAACATTGGCTTCCAGAAATCGCTTACCCTGCCTTTAAAATATTAGCTTTAATTATACATGATGCGCAATATTAGATTTTGACGATATCCGTTATGCCGATATTTTTTAAACGCAACAGGTCTCTCCAGTGTGAAAATTGGATTCTAATGTTTATTAGAACTAATAAACATTATTAAAGTTCTTTTTTAATGAGAGTACATTGCAAGCCTTGAAAATAAATCCCTGCTTTATTTTTGACAAAACTTCATTTTTTATTTGTGGATTTAACATTAATAGATAGTCTAGAGCTTCTCGTATTTAAGTTTTCATAATCCATTTGAAAAAACAAAAACAAACATAATACTGAATGAATCTGTATATATCAAATTATTTAATTTACAAGTGTCGTGTTTGTGATTTTTATTCATGTAAGCTAAAGCTTCTGACAATCAAAACGGACTCATGATTTTAAGACATTGCTACTGCTTTGTTTATTCAGAAACATATTTGTTTATTTTACTTTCATTTTATTACAAGTAGTCCAACAGTGCCCCTTAAGTAAATAAAATGCCTTGTGGATGTGTATTAGGATGACACATTAGTGACTGTTGACTCTATCACACACCAGATGTGTTGTTCTGTAATTGTATTCTCAGAATAAATGTGGCAAAAATCGCTAGCACTTCCTGAGCACATGCGAGCTGTTGACATGGCATATCGGCATAATTTTTTTCAGTATCAGCCAGTGGCAATTTTAAGCCATTATCAGTGGCGATATTTACATTTTAAGCCATTATCGGCCGATAATGTTCCAATAATGCATCCCAAGCTTTTATATATGTGACCCTGGACCACAAAACCAGTGTTTAGTCGCTGGAGTATATTTATAGTGATAGCAAAAATTACATTGTATGGGTCAAAATGATAGATTCATATTCTATAAAGATCATATTCTATGAAGATATTGTTCCTACTGTTTTTAGTTTAGTAATATGCAGGGGCAGCAGTCTAAGCAGTGACGCCCAGACTTCCCTCTCCCCAGACACTTCCTCCAGCTCTTCCGGGGGAACACCGAGGCGTTCCCAGGCCAGCCGAGAGACATAGTCCCTCCAGCGTGTCCTAGGTCGTCCCCGGGGCCTCCTCCCAGTGGGACATGCCCGGAACACCTCCCCAGGGAGGCGTCCAGGAGGCATCCGGAACAGATGCCCGAGCCACCTCAGCTGGCCTCTCTCGATGTGGAGGAGTAACGGATCTACTCTGAGCTCCTCCTGAGTGACCGAGCTCCTCACCCTATCTCTAAGGGAGCGCCCAGCCACCCTACGGAGGAAACTCATTTCGGCCGCCTGTATCTGGGATCTCGTTCTTTCGGTCATAACCCAAAGCTCATGACCATAGGTGAGAGTAGGAACGTAGATTGACCGGTAAATCGAGAGCTTCGCCTTGCGGCTCAGCTCCTTCTTCACCACGACAGACCGGTACATCGACCGCATTACTGCAGAAGCTGCACCGATCCGTCTGTCGATCTCCCGTTCCATCCTTCCCTCACTCGTGAACAAGACCCCAAGATACTTAAACCCCTCCACCTGAGGCAAGAACTCCCCACCAACCTGAAGGGGACAGGCCACCCTTTTCCGGCTTGAGAACCCTCAAATTCCAGATTTTCAAATAGTTGGACCAGATATTGTCCTAATGTGATGATGTATAAATCTAATATTAACACTCATGACTGGTTTTGTGGTTCAAGATCACATATTGAATATTGCTGTACCACAGTTAGTTAAACCAATATTTGGCCTGTAATGCTGATGAAACCTCATGTAAAAATTAATGACACATTTTCATTAAATATCCAACTTAAAGTCTTACATGTAAAAAAAAAAAATCTTTCCCACAGTCAATTTAAGGAAACCCACTCCTCCTTGGCCTAAATTTAAGGCTAAACAATGCTGATGAGACATACCAGTAGTGACCACTAAAACAGCACTGACACGTTAGAAACGTCTCTTTGTAAACAGTCTTTTGTTGGAGTCGGGCTGAAGATATTCTCCTCTGGGGCTCCCTTGCCACTCTAGGGCCGCCTGAGACTAAACCGCACAAAACCACATTTCATCAACATGCATTCTCAATTGAAAGCCAAAAGGCACTGTAAATAGTGCAAGCCTTTAATGTTTATGATAAGAGAAAGTGATTTCCTGTCATGATGAGGTACATTTTATCTGCTGAGTCTGATCGGTGAGGACAAAAACATCACAGCTGCCAGCCAAGAAAGACACAAGCTAAGCAAAAGGCCTGGATAAAGCTGATATAGCTTTGTGCAAGCTTTCCTTTTAATCCTCAATTTGAAGATTACGTGTACCTTGGCTTTTTGGGATTTAAATTGCACTTTGCACTAATGGATCCACCTTGCATGCTGCCTCCCGTCTTTACAGGGTATCGCTATGGCAACAGAGCGTGTGCGAGCAGCGGGGAGAGGAGAGCGTCAGGCCGGGATGCCTGTGTCTCTTATGGAGCAGAGCTACAGCTTTCAGCCTGACTGTGACTGTTTGTGACAATGCAGCACGTTAGGATTTGATTGACGAATTTGTGGGGATTAATGTGGGAATACTGACAGAAAGCAGAATAAACAGGAGCTTAGCAGTTAGCTTAGCACAGCATACATGCATTGAGCAGTAGTGGTCTTTTAGGAAATGGAAGTTCGATTTCGAGAAGAATCTCAAGAAGCAGGAAATACCCAATCACCACATGTGCCCTTGGAGCCTGCATTAATACAATAACAGTTACTGCCCAGAATGTTCTCGAATCAAAACTAAATACAACAACCTAATGACAAAAAGTAAAATTAATAGTTCAACCAAAGTTATCATTTACTCACCATCAAACATAATATTTAATATATTAGAGAAAATTCCTGGAAATTCCTGGAATTTTGCAACCCTAGACATAAATAGATTTTTGTTGTAAATATACCTGACAAGATTGTTACACTAAATGACATTTCAGTGAGTAAATTTAGTAAATCAGGGAAAAATGTGTGATATTTAATATTTTTATTTATTTAAAGCAGTATTACACTTATTGTTTTTATGGTTAAACCCTTTTTCGTCATTGACCCATGTACATTTCTCCAATAAATCACAACAATCTATTGGAGAGATTCTCATTTTACTAAGAATGATCTCAAAAAGTGAGAAAATAGCAAATGATACCCAATCACCATGCGTTCCCTTGAAGCCTTCGTCAGTACAGTATTAACTACTGCATCAAATTTACTTAAATCAAATCTAAATACACAGACCTAATCACAAAAAGTAAATAAATAGTTCACCCATAAATTTAAAAGTATTATATTACTTCACCATAAAGCATCCCAACATAAGATTTCATATTATAAAAGAATTAAACGTACGATAACCTTTCAGAGATTTTTTAAATTTAATAATAAGAATATCCAAATGCAGGAACTACCCAATCATCACGTGTGCCCTGGAAGCCTGCATCAGTATACTAACAATTACTACACAGAATCTAACAAAATCATAATTACTTACAAGAACTAAAAGAACTGCCTCCATTGACGATCAGCAAGCACTGATGCCAAGAGACAGGAAGTAGGTCAAGTGTGCATACGGTGCTGGTTTGTTAATTATGCAGAAGTCTATGTCTCGAATGCAATAACTTAAGTTCGGGTTGACGCCATTGAGATGTATGAAAACTACATACTGTATGAAATATGAGTTTTTGGACTGCTCAAATTTGAGATGTAGTCACTGCACTGTACTGCTGTTCATTTTCTGTATAAATATAACAAGCAAGCATTTTCTCCAGAAGTAAAAATGTTCTCAATACCATCACATTGTCAGTTCCCTGCTGCGCATGTATGCAAATAACATTCATCCCTGAGGAGCCCACAGTGCTAAATATGACTTTCTCTCTTATTGTCTGCCAGGGCCAGATATAGCATCATGTCACAGAGAGGCTGCATACTTGCATCTCTGGTGTTATATAATTTACACTTGTCAAAACATTCATTAGTCTTAATTAAGCACAATTCATTCTTAGAGTAATGATGCAGGGGTATTGATCGCTGTGGACAGAGCAGTTTGTACAGACATGAAGACACAATCTCATTACACACGAAAAAAACATGCCAAACTTTGTTATATATACACTATTCTCAAATATATTATACACACATTCAAAAAAAAAAAAAAAACTCTAACCCTTAATTGAAGTAAAAAAAAAAGGAAAGTGGTGGGAATCACATTGTGACATACACATTTTTCTCTAATAGCCATTTCCACAATTTTTGGTAGCTCTAGATATTGAGTAAAATATCTCTATTCCCAATACCCATGTTTGCATTTTTGAAATCTCTATTCCCAATCATATTTGTAATCACTAGGGTGCTGTTTGATTACCAGATTGATATAAAATGAATTAAACCCTGAACACAAAGGCTATTATAATAACTTGTCCTCACTGTGGCGTGACTATGTGGGTGGGAGTGTGAGCTGCGTATGTATGTATTTCTGAGTGAGTCTATAATGTAGAATGAATGCGGGGTTGTGTGTGGGTGGGCGGCAGCTGCAGGAGCACATACAATCTTCAGGAGAGAGAGAGAGCAATGATAAAGCAATAAAGACATTTTCCATACAAGATGTTCCTTACACGTTTGAATTAAAGAGTTACCTTTCTAAAACTACCCATACACTCCATCCAACCCAATTACGCAAACTAAGAATGTCATTATGATGACAGAGCAACAAACACATTAACATATCACCGTCCAATCACAAGAGAGGTCATTTACATTCACTAAATGTAGTCTTAAAGGTACAGTAGCCAAAAATGCGGTTCAGTTATAAAGGTCAGTGAGAAAATCCTTATAAGCAGATTTAAATCAAACTAAAATGTATGATAAAGTCCTTTACTGTCGAGAGCATTTTAAAGCACAAGCAGATGTAACTCTGATCACCTCACGAAACTCTGACAGGTTTTGCCTCTCACACATCCAAAATAGACGCTCAGCTGAATTATTGATGCTAAAGCGCTGCAGTCATTCAGTTGGTGCAGTCAAACCTTATTAATGTGTGAGGAAGTTTCTGCAAAACAGCAGGACACCGTCATCACAACCAAAACACTGTCCCATCAACTTCATCCCAACAAGCAGGAGAGAAGCGAAGCAAATGGCCCAAAAAAGTGGCTTTTTTAATCAATCTTGGTCCATATCGATAACCAATAACTGATATAATGTATGTAAAATGTACCTAAATTTTGCCAATAAGTATGTAAAAAAAAAAATTTGTTAGAACAAAACATTTTAGAGGACTGAAATCTATAATGGAAACAGTGTTGTATAATTAGTGTTTCATTAGCTGCATTTCCATTACCCTTCAAATTGCGCAAATTATAATTGCAAATTGAAAATACGCCCAATGGAAACTGCAAAAAATTCCCATATATCCCATGTGATCACTCTTTAATGTATTATAACCTCCAAGAAACTTAATACCTGTTCGTTCAAGACTTTAAGGGGCTTTCCCTGCCATTAATGCTAAGACAGTTTAAACTGCACGCGCGCCTGTGGTGCCCTTCGGCTCTGATACGACACTAGGGCTGTGCCAGAATATTCGATTATTTGAATATTCGATGGTGATCCCCGCGAAATGGTTCTCATTAGTTCTTGAATCATCGCGAAGGTTTATAATTCATCTGAACAATACAAAAATGCAGAAAACCGCCGTGTGGGAGCACTTTAATTTGATTGCGGACACAACACACCGCCTCAGTATTTGAAATGCACTGTCTCAAGTATAGCGATCTGCGAGGCCAAATTTTTGCTCTCGTTGGAAACTCAATGGCCTTTCACGAATTCACACTTACATATAATTAATCTCAGTAAAAGGTAAGCGTGGTTGCCGTGATGTTCAGAGAGTAGCTTAACTACATTTTTTTATTATTTAAAAAGACTTTGTAAAAAGTCAAAAACTTAAATACAACACTGTGACCACATAGCACAACACCGGCATAAGCATGGAACCACAGACATAGTTCTCTACCGGTTAATTGTGTCTATAGGTATATCTCCAACCCCTAGATGAGGGTTTAGCTTTAGGGTTTTTAGTTCAAAAAGTTGAAATCTAGCAATAATAACTGTAAAACCTTTCTACACTCAATTTATAATGAATGACTGTAGTATTTTCTCAAAACGGATAAAGCCACAAAGCCTAAAAACTTGCTCCCCGTAGCGCCAGGCTAAACAGGTTAAAGTGGAGCACAGGAAGACTGACAGATCTTGTAGTCGGGCAGCTTACTGTAGCAGAGCAGACAGATGGACGGCTTTCTGACGCTAATGAGGATTTGTGGGCTCTGAGTTTGGGGTGCTGAAATGTTCATTGGTTCGTAGAGATCAAGCCGTAAAGGTCTGGGTCTAAGAGCGCTGCTATGCGGTCGGTTACATGCAGATACAATAGCTTTGTGACTTGTAGAGAAACAACTACCAGCAGTGTGACGTGATCATTTAATATAATTAAAACAATCAATTCGTCATGGGAAGCACAGAATGGAGTCGCTAGTATCATTATTGGCACTAGGCAAAACGGCTATTACCACAGCGCAGAGATTGTTTGTGATGATATGTGTTCGGTTGAGGATGAGGAAGCCAGAGGCACAGCAAACAGTGGCGCGGTAATTAAATATCAACAGGAAGTCGCTCACACAACAACAGAACTCTTTATATCCTTAAAGCAGACGCTGTGAGCCTGAAATACATCTTCAATTAAACAATGTGAATACACTGACGAGATAAAGGACATAGAACTGAGAGAGAATTATGAGAGGTCTATCCAATCCTGATTGTGGGCCTGCTTTCGGTTTAAAGATGACACAAAACAACACATTTTTCTTCTGTAATGTGATGTATTCCCAAGAGTGAAGGATTTATCTGCAGGATATTGGATAATGGCTAATATTTAATTGATAAATGTAATTCTTCATGCATATTTCTTGTATTGGTAATACTTTAGAATAAGGATAATTTAGAATATCAATAAATGTATAAAATAAATAAATATATATAGAATAGCAATACTTTAGAATATCAATAAATTCCTGATTTGCTGCTTATTATTAATAGTTAGTAAGCTAGTTGTTAAGTTTAAGTTTTAGGTAGGATTAGGGGTGTAGAATAAGGCAAGAATATTTGCTTAATTACTACTAATAAATGTCTAATATTCTAGTGCATGCTAATAAGCAACTAGTTAAGAGACTCTAAAATAAAGTGTTACTCTTCTATTTTTACATTTACATTACATATTTTTACAGTTTTATTAGCTCTTTCATCATCTATCTATATAGTGTTGTATAAAACTTAAATTTTTTCTGTTTTTTATGTAAATAATACTGAAATAAAATAAACAGTTACTAAAATAAATAAATAAAAATAAGATAAATATTTCAAAAAATATTATACTGAAAATATTAAATATATTGAAAATGAAAATAAAAAGTTAATTCTAAGTTATAAATAATTAGTTATACATAATTATATATAATATTTATATAATTATAACTCTTTTTTTAATTTTCAAAAATCTTTTTTTATTGTGTTTTATTGTGTTAGCTGTTTTTTAAAGTTATTTTTTATCTATTGAGATTAATTGGAATGCACAATTTTTAAAAAAAAAACATGATTTCTGAGAATTTTAACTCTTCTAGAGAGTTTAAATCTTTATATGTGTGTGTGTGTGTGTGTGTGTGTATATATATACTGTACAGGCACACACACACACAATATTGCACAATACAATATTACATATATTTAATAGTAATATCTGTCATTTATCAATTAATAATTTATAGGTTTATCGATATCAATTTTATGTTTAAAATCAATGCATCCCTACAGGTACCTTTAATTATAGCAGAATAATAAATATAAAAGGTCACTTTCTGACAATCATGTAAGTTGACCAATCACAGTATGTTTTAGTGAGCCGGTCAATAATGGGGTTTATCTGAAGTCGTTGGTCAGATAAATAACAGATTTAACCACAGTTGAAAGTGGTCTGAACTGGACGTCAAAAAATCAGATTGTGTATTTTGCCATTTAAGCGTAATATCCAAGATGCACCTGTGTCAAGATCACTGAAACAGGTTCTCTCACCATCTGAATGGGTTTCTTCTGCAGGTCTCTCTCGGTCACCAGCCTCTCCTGGTCGGTGACGTACAGGCCCTTCTGAGCCAGAGCCTGGATGACGGCGTCATGACCCAGCAGAGGTTTAACGGCGTCGCTCTTCAGGATCAGACTTCCTGCTCGACAGTACAGCTCCGCTGACAGCAGCAGGCCCACCACCGGAGGCTTCAGGTGCTCCTGCTCATACTGGTCCTTGTAGAAGGGCTCGCTCAGGTCCTCGGGAACACTGTCTGCAAGATCACACAACCACAAGCAACGTTTGGTAACGAATATCCAATTTCATACTGTACAATACATTATAATATTGTGATGCCTTAATTAGCACTTATAAAGATTTTAGTTTTTAGTAGGGTGTTTTTTATCATAATATCGGCTATTTATTTGTTATTGGCTATAACATAAAAACTGTTTTCAGATTATTTAAATCTAAATACGCAATATTTATCACATTAATCAGTCACTGCAGTGCAAAATCACTTTTTTCAACTTTTTTTTTTTCACTTCAACTTTTTTTTTTTTTACAATCCTGAGTAGTAAAATTGCAAAAAGTGCAAATATGTATCGGCATGTTTGTGGGCAGGAATGAGAAAATAAGAAACAAAATTCACATTTTGTAGCTTTTAAAAAGACAATTGTTTTGGCAATTTTATTTAGATGAAATTGTATAAAATTCTAATGGGTTATTTATCAGTTATTAGCCTTTAAACATAAATATGTAAGATTCAACATATTAATTATTATTGTATATTATATTATATCATATTACATATATATATTTACATTTTATTTTATTTAAATTTCCTTTAAAATCTACAAAATTCCAATTATTTGCATAATGTTCCAAATAACAGCAAAAAATGCAGTACTATTTTAAGTTTTTGACATGATTGTGTAATAAAGACACATACGTGAATGAGGAAAAAAGATTCAAAATCCACTTGTAACATCTTAAAAGACTGATTTAAGTGTAGTTTTAGTGTAGTTTAGTTTTAGTGTTGTACTATCAGCTATTTATCGGTTATTGACCATAACATAAAAATAATTAGTGGCTTATTAGTATTGGTATTAATCCTAAAAACATAATATTCATCGTATTAATCAGTCACTCCAGATTTCACCGTTTTGCGATCGTGGAATACAATGCAAAATCTACAAAATGCTTTTTTGCAATACTGCATAATTTAAAACCATAAAATGATTGCAAAAAGTTATCGACAGGTTTGGGTAACAAAAAAATAAATAAGAAAATAAAACAAATAATTTACATTTTGAAATATTTAAAAAGACTAGGCTTTTTCCAATTGTATTTATTTAGACAAAATAGTATAAAATTGCAATATCGGCTATGTATCGGTCATTAGCCTTAACACAGAAATAATTATCGGCTTATTAACGTTGGTATTGAAAAATACTGTAAATATATAAGATTGATCATATCAATCATTCCCTCTAGTTTTTACAATTCTACTAAAACGCAAGTTTCTTTTCGCAATCTTGCATTATTCGCAATTTAACCACAGTACTGCTAATGTTTAAAAATGAAACATGCACGAATGAGAAAATAAGACACGTAAAAGAACTCTTTGTTCTTTGTTTTTATTTTTAATAACAAAAATAAAATTAAATGACAAAGTAACTATGTCTTGCTTTTTTCAATTATGTTCAGAAATTCCGAATTTGGAGACGCTTTTTGTTTGTTTTATTAATTTTTGTGGTATGCTTATTACTAATTTCGGCCCAAAATTCTATAAATTACTGCCACAAAGATGACACAAAAATGTTGTGAAATCCTAGTGGGACTGATTACTTTCATATCAAGACACCTTTACTCTGTTATATCATAGCAGACAGCTGAGCTGGCGGGATATGTTTTTTTCTTCTGAATTTCGAAGATCAAAGTACTCTTCATCTTCAGGATAGCTGGATATAGCTAAAGCTCGGTGTTTTCCGATCCTCTGTGCAAGTGTAATTCACTCTCACCCGAGAAGATGAAGGAAAGGAGAAAGCCCTTAAAGGAAGTGAGACGGTGTCTACCACACAGCTACAAAATCAAAAATATCATTAACACGAGTTCACGCGCTGACAGAATAAATGGGTTCACGGATCCGAATGAGGTCACCGTATCCATGGAGAACGAGATGTTTAGCTATTTATGGAGATGGGTGAGAGTTTGGGGGGACGCTTGTATCCTGCACATGCTTTCAATTTTCTGTGTTAAACCTGATTGTGGCACATAAACAGATTTGAACTATTCTGTAACAGAGATGTCGACAATACGCAACAACGAAAGCTTTGAAAATGGCTCTATATGATAAAACAATAGATGGTTTCAGAGCCACAAGGCGTTGACGGTGGAAGTCAAAAATATGAGTGCCGGGCCGCGGTTGCCATGGCAACAATAGGGAGGCCGATCGATTCCCCCGCCGTACGTATGTATCCAGGAGCTCCTCACGAGCCTCATCAAAGACAGATGGAGAGAGAGGAACTACACAGGTGCCTTACAGCCTCACAATATGTTCAATATCATGATGATGATGATGATTCACTATGTTTTTGTCAGCGATATAAAACGAAGTGATTCCAATGTTGTTCATACACGCTGCAATTCATTTCTGCAAATCAGCTGATAATGTGCATTTCAGTAGATTTCATCTGTGAAGTGGTTCAAAGGGAGTAAGATTAAACGATTAATTTGCATCTTTTTCTGTGGCATTTTTGATGTAATTATATTTTAACTGTATTTTACTATATATATGTATATATACACACACACACACACACACACATGTATGTGTAATTGAAAACACTACATGATGCAGACATAAATACATAAATACAATATACATGGGTCAAAGACGTCAAGATGTTTGCATCAAAAGAAATTCACAATAGTGATTTTATGTCCATAGCAAGCACATTAGGGTCTACTTGTGTCTACTTTTAAGGTTTCAAATAGGTTTTTAGAGAATCAAATGTCAAATTTTGGTTGAAATAATGTTACATTGTCATTCAGTGTAACAATATTTATGTAAAAATTCAAACAACACGCTTATTCTTATTCTAAATTAGTACAAATAATCTTACTGACAAATGGGCAAAACCTAACATAGTGGCAAAATTAAACCAATTAGTATTTGAGGTGAAAGTAATTCATCTTTTAATGTGTGGTAAATTGATTTTTGTTGTAAATATGCCTGACAAGATTGTTACACTGTATGACATTTTAGTGGGAAAATTAAAGTAAATCAGGGAAAAATGTGTGATATTTATAATTTATTTTTTAGCTCAGAAAAACAAAATAGCAATTAATGTAAACCGAAACCGTTTTTCGGGGGGGGGATAACAATTTAAAGCAGTATTACACTTATTGTTTTTTATGGTTAAACCCTTCTTCGTCTTTGACCCACATATATTATCAAAAGATTTATTACATATGAATGTTTTCCATGACATTTGTGTTATAACAATAAAATCCTAACTATATATGATTAAATATATATAATGATATATTTATGATAAAAAACACAGATTTCTACATATTTTCACGTAGAATCTCTAAATTTATGTGGAAACAACATAAAGACAATATTTTACATATTTGTATTTAAATATTGAATTAATTATATTTTTACTATGTACTATAACCGAAGGCCAATAACACCAATAACCATGAGTCACCTAAATGTTTTTTTCTTTTCTTTTCTGGGATAATAATAATAATAATAAAAAATAAATAGCAATTAAAATCTATTCATAAATAGCAAATAATCAGATTTTTTTTCTATAAAGCTTTCTCAGTATTTATTTATTTACTTTATCTATTTATTTTATTTAACTACGAAACATATTCCGCTAACCTTTTACTAATTTTAACAATTTTATCTCCACCTTTTATATTGTGTGCTCGGTGACCTTCTGCTTTCGCTATCTGAATGAGAGCTGGCAGTACATCTTTTCCCCACTTTGAAGTTTATTTCACGCATTCACATTCACAATAAATAAGTAATAAATCCTCGGTCAGTTTTCAGTGTGCTGAATGCATTAAAGAGAAGAACCGAAAACAGAGAGCATGCCATTAAATGGCCAATTCATTATCTCCATCTTTCAGATCAATGGAAAGGCTTTTATGGACTTTAAGCTGACTACTCTCTCTTTTCATTCAAGCAACCACTTGTCTGCTGGCATCATACTTGCATATTTTTTAAAGCCTGCTAACCCTATTGCTAAAATGTGTTGATTTAATCATTCTTTGAATGTGTGGAGAAATGTAGGCTTTTATCAGTTGTCCTGTCAATCTGTCCTAAGGTTACATCTCAAGTCAACAAATGGGTCAATAACTCCCTTAAGGCCGGTCAATCAGCTCTCTGAACATTACCATATCCTCAGCCACAGTTCAGGGTCTTGTTCGTCTGATTTAAGGTCACTTTAAATCAAAGATGCTAAACAAAACCGCTCTGACAGCAAGAGTTGTCATTTGTGTTGTGCATGGGCCTGAAGACCTGACTGCGCATTTTAATGAGACGAGAGGACCTAAAGGAGACCAGATGGCGGGTGGTCATCAGTTGACCAATCACAATGGGTCTGAGCTGTTAAACTGAACATACATCTCAACGCTAGCTGGCGAATAAATCCGGATGTCAAGCGACAATTACGATACAATTGAATATGAATATGTAACTAGATTTATGACCATGAGGTCAGATTGAGGATACAATACACGCTGTGAAGATGAAATTAGGAGATGATTCATTTTATTCACATTGTTCATCACGGCTGGACTCATATATCACACTTCAGTTCTTGTTACTTGATATTCCGATTAACATTCGAAGTCAGTCCCTTGTGAATAAAAAAAAAAAAGAAGCGTACTTCAAAGTATAGAAGTTTATATATACTTTTAAACTGGACTTAAATATGTAATATTAATGAAATAAAAGGCCACTTAAGTGCACTTTCACATTCAAAACACACTTAAGTACACTTATGTAAAATAATGTAAAATTAAAAGTTTTACTTGTTAAATAACTATGATTTAATCATCTTTTGTCATGCTTTAATGGTGATGTGCTGACTAACATACTAAAGCACATTTGACTGAAATTTAAGTGTTTTATTTCAAATTACATTTAAAGTTTATCTATTTTAATTGCAATTTCATAATTGAAAAATATATTTAAACACCTAATATACAACAGAAATGACATTAAAATATATTAAGTTTGTAATCAGTACACTTGGTAGTAGCCATATCTCAAAGGAGCATCAATAACTACCAAACTACAATGCATTGAATTAAATCGCAAATAGCATGCGGTTAAGTGTCTGAAAACAATACAGTTAGTTCACACTTAAGTATATTCATTTAAAACATGCTATTTCTGTAACACTTTGAAATAGAGCATACTTATTCACTATTAACTATGACATTTCCCTCAATAAATGAATAATTTTCTGCTTATTAATAGTCAGTAAGTTCAGATATTTGGTAGGATCCATGTAGAAAAGCTCATGTAGAATAAGGCATTAATATGTGCTTAATTACTACTAATAAATGGCTATGCTAATAAGCAACTAGTTAAACAGTTATCGTTATTTCTGTAATAAGCACTCTTTGTGTAAAAGTCTACTTTTTTCACAAGGGTCTGTTTTAGCAAAAAAGCAACAAATAGTAAAGGTTACTTAACATGTAAATGTTTATGAGGTTGCATATGTTGTTGAATATTAACATTATGCAACATACGCAATCGTTCTTTTCTAATGCATTTATTAACACCATTTCCACGGTTCCCTATTTATAACTGATCCCAAATGCAACACATTGGAAATGAAATCTGGAGACAAAGATGATGGTGGAGAACGAGAAACACGCCACCTACCTGTACCAGAGGCTTTGGCCACCAGCCATGTGAGGCTGGCTCTGGTTTTAGCTCTATTAAAATCATAGTGATCAAAAGCCTTGATGGCAGGAACAATGAAAGTCTTTCTCGGGTCTGTGGAGTCGCTGAGATCTCCCATCTTCAGTGCTGCAGGGTCACATCCAGCGATGACATCCCTCCGGAGGAATTCAACGCTTCAAATCCGACTTCGGCTTCTTCTCTCTCGCACACAGATCGGATTTTGTATCACACATGTGTCGGGTCGCTGTTCAAACTCTCGGCTGGGCTTATTTTCACATCTGTTTCGGGCCGATCCGGTGATAAAAGTGGGGTTCTGCCCATAGAGCTTCATCCATTCTGGTACCCCGGCTGTCGATCCTCTTCAGGTCCTGAGTTATAAGAGGCGGTGTCGCTGTCTCAAAGGTCTTTGTCTTCTTCTTCTTCAGGACGTCGCCATGCTCTGGCCACATATTCCCATCTGGATATTTAGGGTTATTCTGCCTCTGTTCATCCAGTGTCCTGCGGTCTCTCTGCAGCGGTGTGGAAGAGTGAGCCCTCTGCGCATGCGCGCTCCGCCCAACACGCCAACAACCCCAAACTGGCAGAAATTGGGACTGTGCTAGAAATAGGATCCGGTGGCATTTCATAAGATTGATTTGATCGTTTCATAATGGAGAGTCTATCTATCTATCTGTCTATGATAAAAGGATTGACCATTAATTTCCCAATGTACTGTATTTATTATATCTTTTTATTTCTGTATTTATTGTTTGCATTTTATTTACTATATTTAATATATTTTGTTTTAATTTATTTACTGTGTTATTTATTTGTTTTATACGTTATGCATTTATATTTTATTATTTTTCATTAATTCGTTGTTTTATTCGTGTATTTATTATGTTTTATCTATTTGTTGTTTATTATTTAGTTTTACTGATTGTTTTAATTGTATTTATTTATTAATACTTTTATTTACTTTTTCATTCTCTTATCTTTTATTTATTTATTATAAAATAAGCACAATAGATACATTTCACACAGTTCTTTTGTCAATAAAGGTAAACAGTTATCTCAGTGACCTTTAATTTCTGCTGAATATACATGAAAATATACATAAATATACGCTTTTTTAAAATTCTGAATATTAATTTTAATATTAATATTAATTATACATTATTTATACATTAATTATAATTTATATATATATATATATAATTATATTTATATTATATTTATACATTAATTATACATTATTAACAACAACAGCAACAACAACAATAATAGTGTGCTATGATTAAAACATCCTTATCTTTTATTTTAAGCAGATATAATATGTACAATAGTGCCGAATGTGTCATAATAAACACAAAGTGCAATAAGCCCACTTTGGGTAAATTTCATAAATCTAAAATTCAGGTTTGTCTCAATAAAGGAAACTAATCTTACTCACTTTTAATTCTTGCCATTACATTAAGATAGACATAAATGTATCATTTATGAAATCATATTATTAGTAGTTTGTAATATATATATAATGAACTGATATGCTAAGTTGAATGCTAACGAATTGAACAGATGAGGAAACTTCACGCCATTTGGTTAACGTTACTGATAAATAGTTTAAAAAATCCCCAAAAAACTACAACACCCAGCTTCACTGTAATGTTTATGTGACGTCACAAGTACGCGACCGTTCGGAAACGATTCTGTTCAAGCGTCTTATCTGAAATATGTGACTCCACAAGATATATAACGAAGTCTTTCTTTTCCCCGTTTGTTTATCTTTCTGTCAGTTAATATCAGCGTGCTAAATGTAGGCAGAAAATGTTTATGCCGAGATCGCTGAAGCTCAAGAGAGCCCCAGAGTCCCATCAACAGCAGCAGCAGCAGAACCCCAAGAGAAGCAAAGCGACACCCGAAGACACGGTTTCTACATCTCCATCTGACACCTGCTCTCCAGAGGAGACTGTAAATATAGAAAAAGAGGAGGAACCCAATCAGATAGAGACCGAAGACGCAGAGGAAGAGGAGGAACCGGTGAAGTCCTTCAAGAAGAACCAGAGATGGCCAGAGCCTGGAGAACCTGTGTGTGTCATGTGCGGCCGATACGGAGAATACATCTGCGATAAAACCGACAACGATGTGTGTAGTCTGGAGTGTAAAGCCAGTCATCTGGCGAAAACATGCTTGGATTTTGGAGAGAAGGTGTTTTCTAAAGATCTCCAGGAGGCTTCAGAGAGCTCCAGTGCAGCAGACACTGAGCAGAGTTACTCTTACAAGGAGGATGTTTTCATATCTGAACTGACAGAGGAACAGGTCGAGAGGGTTAAAACCGAGCTTGCCATAGTGACCGCTGGCAGTGAGGTCTGTAGACCCATTATAGAGTTCGAACACTGTAACTTTCCCACAGCGCTCAGGCTCAACCTGAAGCAGGCTGGCTATGAGGCTCCCACTCCTGTCCAGATGCAGATGCTGCCTGTCGCTCTGAGAGGCAGAGATGTGATTGCTTCTGCAGATACAGGCTCTGGAAAGACGGTGGCCTTCCTTCTTCCAGTGGTCATGCATGCTCTCCAGGTAGACATACTGGGCTGAGTACTGATGAATGTACAGAATATCTCGAGTACAATAGAAAATAAACACACATACACGTTCATATATCTATTTATTTCGTTTTATTGGTTTGTGCTCATTCTCCAGAGCCGAGCTGCTTCTGCGTCTTGCCCCCCGTGTCTCATCCTGACCCCCACCAGAGAGCTGGCCCTCCAGATAGAGAAGCAGACCAAAGAGCTGGTGATGGGTCTGCCCAACATGAGAACCGCTCTGCTGGTGGGGGGCATGCCTTTACCCCCTCAGCTGCATCGGCTCAAGCAGAACATCCAGGTACCTGTTGGTTAGTAAAGAGCTTTGTTAGAAACCATCCTCTTATTTGTGTGTGCCTCCACTGTCCAGATAGTGATAGCTACTCCAGGACGCCTTCTGGAGATCCTGAAACAGAAAGCTGTACGGCTGGACAACGCCAGGACTGTTGTGGTTGATGAGGTATTATTGATGGATTGTTTTTAATTTGTTTATGATGTTTTATTTATTTGTTTATTTATTGTGGTTTGTTCATTGTTTTATTGATTTACTGCATTTATGTAATGTATTGCTTTATTTATTTATTTTTGTTTTACTGTTTATTTGTTTTACTATTTTATTTACTGTATCGTTTTATTTATTTACTGTAATTTATTGTTTTATTTATTTACATTGTTTTATTTATTTTATGTATGCATTGATTTATTTAGAATATTTTGTTTATTTTTGTTTTATTTATTTAATGTGTTATTTATTTGTTTTATACATTATTTATATGTTTCATTATTTGTTATTCATTCATGCATTGGTTTATTCCTGTATTTATTATTTGTGTATTGTTTATAAATACATTTATTTATTTATCATTTTCTTATATTTTATTTATTACATTTTATGTATTTATGTATTATTTTATAAAGTTATGGTGTTATTTATGTTTTATTATTTTTCATTCATTCATTCATTCATTCATTGTTTTATTCATGTATTTATTATTTTATTTATTTGTTGTTTATTATTTAGATTTTTGTTTTACTTATTGTTTTAATTGTGTATTTATTTATACGTTTATTTGTTTATCATTCTTTTGTTTTATTATATTTTATTTATGTATTATTTTATTAATTTACTGTGTTATTTATTTATGTTTTGTTATTCATTCATTTATTGTTGGATTCATGTATTTATTATATTTTATTTATTTGTTGTTTATTTTTTGTTTTACTTGTTTATTTGTTTATTAATACATTTATTTATTTATCCTTCTTTTATTTATTTATAGCTATTTTAATCAGTGTTATGATTCTTATCACTCCACAGGCGGACACAATGCTGAAGATGGGATTCCAGCAGCAGGTCCTTGAGGTTTTGGAGCAGGTCGCTGAAGAGCATCAGACGCTGTTGACGTCAGCCACTATTCCCACAGGAACAGAGCAGCTAGCGGCCCGTCTCACCCGTGACCCTGTGACCATCACCATCGGTCAGAAGAACCAACCCTGTGCCAGCGTCCGTCAGATAGTCCTCTGGGTGGAGGAGCCGTCAAAGAAGAAGAAGCTTTTTGAGATATTAAATGTGAGTATAATGTAGAAACCAGATTCAAATACAGTGCTATTGTATTTTTCTGTTATGTACGATTCATCTGTGACAGCAGGAAGTTGATGTAAAAAGCATTCAGATTTAAATACAGAATGATCTGGATTGAAAGCTTCTGTGGATTGACTTGTTGACAGAAATGCAGTCAAAGTGGAAGTCTATAGAGCAATCTGTGCCCTCCTCTCCAGAGGAAATGGGTGGGTCCTCAAATGGCTTTGCTCCAGGAAAACTAGCAACGGCTCGTACCAGAGACAGAGAGCAGGAAATACAGCATTTATAAATCACAGGCTGTGGAAACAAAATGACTGCCCCCAAGAAAATGTCAATTAAAACAAAAAAATATTGTATATTTATATTATAATGTATAATAATGCTATAATGTATATTTAACATTTTGGAATAATTGTCTAGAAACCAGAAATATGAAATAACTAATAAATACGAGAGTCTTCATTTAATATTATATTTATTATTTTAGAACAATTGTCCATCAGAAATATAAAATAATAGAATAACTTTCCATTAATATGAAATATTAACTGATACGTTAGTATTTATAAATATGAAGAAAAAAAAAAGAAAATAATTAAAATGTTAATAATATTATTACATTTTAAACTGAAGTGTCCATAAAAATATATATTAACACAGTTGATGAATATGAATTCAGAAATATATTTAAACTGTTTACATTATATTATATTAAAATAACTTCATCAAAAATTCATAAATGTGAAATGAATAAATACATAAATATATATTTTTATTAATATTATAATTATCATCCATCAAAAACAGGAACAAATATTATTGGTCAAATTATTGCTCAATCATTTATTATGTTTAAACATCAGAATTGTAAGAATTGGAATTTTTATTTATTTAATTGTTTTTTTACTGATAATTAAAAAGAAAATATAAAATACATTTAAAATGAATAGCACATATTTGTGGGTTTGTTTTCATTTAAATATGATCTGTATTGTAATGTTTGTGTGTGTGCGGTCACAGGACAGAAAGCTCTTCCAGCCTCCAGTAGTTGTGTTTGTGGACTGTAAACTTGGGGCTGATTTGCTGTGTGAAGCTGTGCAGAAGGTCATGGGATTAAACACAGTCGCTATTCACTCCGACAAACTTCAGTGGGAACGCAACAAAATTGTAAAGGTATTTAAAAAATATTTAATATATTATTTTATATTGTATTGTATTTTATTTTATCATATTATATATATATATATATATTTTTGAATTGTTGTCCATTAAAAATAAGACATAACAATTATGAATTTATACTAAATAAATAAACGCATTAATTAATTAATAAATAAAAATACATTTCATGAGTATGGATTAATATTGTTGATGTTTTCTAGGGTCTTCTCGAGGGGCAGTATGAAGTGGTGGTCAGCACTGGGATTCTTGGTAGAGGACTGGACCTGGTCAATGTGAAGCTGGTAGTGAACTTTGACATGCCAGCTAACATGGATGAATATGTTCATCAGGTATGTTGTGCTTCATAAATACACTTACTCTTCTGATTTCTTTAATGATACACACACTGTGTTTGAATGGTTCAGATTGGTCGAGCGGGTCGACTGGGCCACAGGGGCACCGCCATCACTTTTATGAACAACAACAACAAGCGTCTGTTTCTGGAGATTGTGAACAGAGTGAAACCCACGGGCTCCATCCTGCCTGCACAGCTCCTGAACTCTCCACATCTGCACGAACAGCAGAGGAGAGCCAGACAGAGGAGCAGCCGAGCGCGGGACGTCTCCGTATCCAAGAGCAACCTCATCGACATCATCAGGAAGCACGACAGACGCTCTGCCAACAAATAACAAGACCATAGGTCAAATAGGAGATGTTTGGGTGCTGCTTTTGTAATTTTGTATTTTCAATAAACGCTAAAAATAAAGAAAATGTCTCTTCGGATAATTACACACACAATAATAATGTCAACCCACATGGTCGAATTGTTATATAAAATACTAGGATTTAAAACCTGGTACTTATACTGCACCTTATACGTTTATGATATTTTATAGGACAATACATGTAATTTTGCTGTATTGAAAAATGTTAGAGATACTAAAATTAAAATGAGCAGAGAAAGTCCTATTGAAAACAACTAAATTGAATAAAACTACAGTCTTTAAATAAAAATGTTTTTGAAGTAATGATATAAGTAAAAGAAAACAAATCTGCAAACCAATATGTACAGTTTAATAAATATAATACATACTGTGTTTATACACACACACACAATAAACATACATATATATATTTATATATATCCAAAATAAAAGTTTTTCTTTACATAATATGTTTATACTGTGTTTATTTATTATGTATACATTAAAACACACACATATCGTATATACTGAAAGTACTTACACGTAAATGCATTTATATATTTTC
This sequence comes from Enteromius mattozi, assembly GCA_032359235.1. Classification (NCBI taxonomy): domain Eukaryota; kingdom Metazoa; phylum Chordata; class Actinopteri; order Cypriniformes; family Cyprinidae; genus Enteromius; species Enteromius mattozi. Next base: position 8,818,898 of record JAUMHE010000079.1, read on the forward strand.
TTTAGTGTGATATTGTATGTAAATATATGTAATATATAGACATAACATTTTTTATTAAATACATGTTTTTAAATGCATACTAAATATACACATGGATATATCATGTAAAGAAACGCTTTTATTTTCTATTTTTATTATTATTGTTTTATTTAAGAAATAATTCACGTATAAAATAATATACAAAAGAACATTTTGGTGTGACACTGTACTTCATTGCTTATATAAACAGGCATTATTGTCCACGGCTACACACACACACACACACAAATGTCTGGTCAGCTATCCTAATGGGCACTCTCCATAGGTGTAATGGTTTTTATACTGTACAGACCGAATATTCTATTGCCCTACACCAACCCTACACCTAAACCTACCCCTTACAGGAAACTTTCTGCATTATTAGATTTTCAAAAAACTTCATTCTGTGTGATTTATAAGCTTCTTTGCCCGTGGGGACCTCAATTTAGGTCCCCACCGTGACACAAGTCCCCATGAGTCTGTGTGTATTCAGGTTTATGTCCCCACCAGGATATAAAAACATGTACACACACACACACACACACACAGAGAGGATGAAAGCATTGGTTGTAGTTCAGCACCCGTGTACCTCTAGTAGACACTGCCATCTGTTGGCAGATGAGCGTCACTACGCGTCATTGCGTCAAACGGAGCTGACCAATCACAGCACGCCTGCAGGTTTTGAATTAGAGCGGCGTTATGGCGGCGAGCGGACAGTGAGTTGTTGTTTTTAATGACGCTTTGAGGCGTAGTTCATGCTCTCACTTTCTTACCGTAACGTTAGTGAACTAGAAGAAGAAAGGACTGCGTTTTTTAAACCCATAAATATCTTTTAATCGTTTATAAGACAGGACATCAACACTTCCAGGTCAGTTTTAGTTATGGGTGCACGTAAACATGTATTTTTAAGTCATTTGACAGGTTATTTACCTCGGTGTGCTCATTATTACACTACACCAACAACAACTGAAGTACATGAGCGACTATTTTAGGAGAATATTATAGGCTTGTTTTGGGACCTGTACAGTGATGGATGGATTAACAGAAGGAGAGACCACATCATCTTTTAACAAAACCAAAGAAGTAAACAGGACCTATGTGGTCTCAGCGCTCACAAAAAGTGGAGAAAACACATTTAAAACGCCATCCTCTGGTGTCAGACTCGCTCTTCAGAGAAAACCCAGCGGCAGAGCCACAGCAAACCACCCTGAAGAAACCTCCCAGGAGAACCAAAGAGGAGAGAAGCGCCTGACCCTTCAGCGCCGGACCAGAGTAGGGTCCATAAACAGAACCAAAGTCCTGACCGAACCCAATCCAGCAAGAGAGAGCCACGAAAGCACCAAAACTCCTGGGAAAACCTCCTGGGGTGCTCCGAAAACGAGCTCTGAGAAGATCAGCGCCTCCCATGAACAGGGTAAAACCGTTTCGACGCCTACGAGAAGAACCCAGTTTGATAAATTAAGTGTGAAGAGAGATGTCTTTGAGAGGCTGGCTGGTAAAGACGCCTCTAGACCTTCATCTACCAAACCCACGACTGCAGCAGTGAGACACAAGCCTCCACAGGTGAGCTCTGACACCCTGAGATCAAGCGCTCAGATGGGTGGTTTAAATAGACACCTGACACCCTCAGCACAGGTGAGGAGACCTCCGGGTCTAACGAGCTCCACGGCTCATGGAGGAGCCAGAGCTGCTCCCGCTGAAGCTCTGAGCAGGTCAAGTGCTCTACAGCCTCAAGAGCTGAAGATGGAGAACAGTGCTGTCACTGTCGCAGTTCGGGTCAGACCCTTCACGTCAAGGTGAGAGATGTTTCCAAACTTTTGTTTTCACGGCTTGTTGTTTTGAGGCAAATTTTAGTGCTCACATTTGGTACTTTTGGTATTTTAACCCTTTTATGTAATTTATTTTAAAGACAATTATCTAACATACCTTATAAAAACTATTTTGGGAAATTTTATAATTACTAATTATAAATCAACAGCAAATCCAACAGTCAACTCTGTTACCCGTTCTGATGTATTCTATTTAATAAATTGTATTTTCTACTTACTATTTCATTTATTTACTAATATTTATTTATTATTTATTTATGTGTTTTTTTTAGTTAGTACTTAGTTTGACCTCTTGGGGTAAATTGTGATATTATGTAATAATATTAATTATTATAAAAATATAATAACAATATGATATAATAACAAATATAATAACAACATAAAACATGTTTTATGTTTATATATATATATATATATATATATATATATATATAAATTATTTTAATTAATTTATTATTATTCTTTTCTAATTGTTATGAATTACAAGATGTTACAGTCCACAACAATATAATAATTTATTTAAAAAGTGTCTTAAATAGCTGAAAATAACGATTTCTCCGAATTAATCAGTGTATTTTTTCCATCATCTATCAATGTGCAATCAAAATATTTTATAGTACTTTTCTTTTAGCAGCATTTTTTATTCATAAAAGCCCTAAATAGTTACTTACTTAATTCTACATCATTAAATTATTCAAAATTATTTTTTCTTTGATAAATGTGTCCGTCAACTCTGTTACCACAATATCAAGAGGAAAACAGAATTTATTACTGATCTCACACTGGGTTATTTAAAGGTCTTTTAATCATGTTTTCATTAGTGTCATGTGTTCTTAGTATTTATGCCAGAAAGTGCAGTTTTTCAAAAAAATTAAATAAAAATGCCATGGAATGAGTCACATGGTTATGGAAGGTATTCAGACCCCCTTAAATCTTTCCCTCTTTGTTATATTGCAGCCATTTGCTAAAATCATTTAAGTTCAGTTTTTTCCCTCATTAATGTACGCACAACACCCCATATTGACAGAAAAACACAGAATTGTTGACATTTTTGCAGATTTATTTAAAAAGATAAACTGAAATATCACATGGTCATAAGTATTCAGACCCTTTGCTCGGTATTTAGTAGAAGCCCCCTTTTGATCGAATACAGCCATGAGTCTTTTTGGGAAAGATGCAACAAGTTTTTCACACCTGGATTTGAGGATCCTCTGCCATTCCTC
>JAUMHE010000079.1:8844930-8854938 GCA_032359235.1 Enteromius mattozi
GAACCACTCCTTTATTGGGGGTGTCTTGCTAATTGCCTATAATTTCCACCTGTTGTCTATTCCATTTGCACAACAGCCTGTGAAATTGATTGTCAATCAGTGTTGCTTCCTGGAGTTACATTGTGTTGTTTAATTGTTCCCTTTATTTTTTTGAGCAGTGTATGTTATATTATATATATAATATTAACCTTTAACAGTTTAATAAGGACCTTTCAGCTTTCCAAACTGCAACTGCAAATTATTTTACAAAAATAACAACCCGATGTCCGATTTATGGAAAAATTCTTATGAACCTGTTCTTTTTATGGAGGCCCTCAAAAATATTTGTAAAAATTGTAAATCGTTTATGAAATAGTGAATCATTTGGAATATTACCGAGTTCACAATGAGGACTCATTGATCTGAAATAATTTTTCAGTTACATCCTATTATAAATGAACCGGGAACCATTATTGTGATGTATACTCTTAGTTTGTGAGACTAACAATTTATTCACTGTTTGTTTATATGAAAATGTGTAAGTAAAGAGTCATATTCTGTATAATATATTGTGTTTTTGGAGATAGTGTCTCCCTGTTTTTTTGTTGGTGTGTTTTGTTTAGTTGTATTGAGCCCTAAAATACAGCTTCTTGTACGTTTGACCATGTGTCATAATCCAGGCATTTTCCTTCATCATTTCAGAGCAGCTGGACTTCGGTTTTCCTGGAACCTTGTTCTTCTCACAAGTCAGCAGTGAGATTCATTCCAAACCTGTGAGTTAGACCGAGCTCACGGCTGATTTTCATTAGATTCACTATAAACATACACTGTAAGGATCCAAATACAGTTACTATTGACACAGACATACAATATAATTGTCTTGGACTTGGACTTACATTGTCCTCCTCTTTTTCCACAGGATATAAATGTAACCTTGTTCCCTGAGAGCGATCTGACTCATCATGTTTCCCTCTTGAGTGCCATAGTGAGAGTTATGGACAGCACAGCAGACATCCTCACACATTCTGATCTTCTGTACCTCACAGAATCCATCGATAAGGCCACTCAACTCAATAAAATAGTTGTTTCCACTGATGTCTTCATATCTATGGTCCGCAATTGCTTGGAACTAGTCAGCAGGCTCATCGAGCCTGACATGGCCAAACAATGGGAGGATTTGATAGCACATAGGGTATGTTATGAGACTGAAATGGACTCAAAAAATCACTCTTCTGTCAAGTTCATGAGTCAGTTTCCTGTATTTTCATAGAATTACCCTGGACCATTGGCAATGGTGGAGAACATTGACAAGCTGCTGTGTATGCTGGCGGATGCTCTCTGGATCGAGCGCAGAAGCTTCACAATGTCAACAAAGAACATGAGTACGGTGGTTTTTTGCCTCATTTAGCATGACTAGGTAGCATCATCTCTAACCTCTGAAAAATGGGAGTCAATATTTGTTTTCTTGAGAGGTTAGTAATAAAGATAAACAGCAGATTCAAGCAGTTATTACTATTTAGCCAAGGCAATTTTGGTTGTCCCAGCATAAAAACTGTACAAACAATGATGGGTTTTTTTTATTATTTCGAGAGTTAAGAGATCAATTGCTTCTTCAGATATTCATCTGGAGCCACGGAGGCTGACGCCAATGAGCTGCGGTTGTGTGTTCAAGCCCTCGGTTCACACCAGACAGTTCGGCAGCCATGATGAGATCCTCATACCAGAGTCAGAAATGCAGCGAATCTTTTCTCTGGGTGAGACACGAAGGGTAGTTTTCTTATTTCTACTAATAAATGCCATGATTTAATGAGAAGCTAATATTTTTTTGACAGGCCACAAGGAAGTGATGGTCATTCACACGTACTACAGTAACCTGTTAGAGATGTTGTCCAGACTGGAGGTGAAAACTCATACTGACCTACAGGAAGACAAGAGGTTAGCATGATCCTGCTGAATTTTCTACACCAATATTAAAGGGGTCCTATTATTATGCTCTTTTACAAAACATTGATTTTGTTTTGGGGGTGTACTAGAACATGCTTGGTGTTTATTATTTATTATTTTTCACATCATTTACATTACCATACCTTTTCCCCAGCCTGGCACAAACGGCTCGAATAGTTTCCGGGTTTGATGAAGGCCCGCCTTCTGAAAAATTACATGCCAGATGAAATGAAAACGATATCCAAAATTTCCTTCAATAATACTATGATAGAAAAACACCTGGTTTCGATTTTGAAACGTGCATTTGAATTTCCGTAGGTGGCAATCATTTTAATGATATTCTAACACTGTGTCTTAACTACACATGACGCGATGCCACAACACGCGATAAAAGGTCTCTTTTCCATGATAATCTGAGTTTTTGTCCTAACTAGCTACGACGACGACACACAACATTTTTAATTTAGAAACGGTTTCTATTTCCGCAACGTCGCGGCTGGAATAACAACATACAAACTATACAACAGTAGATAATCTCAGGTGATTATGTGCTTTACTTAAAGTTAAACTTGTCCAGTATGAGTTTAAATGTCATATTGCGTTACCTTACAGCCACACTGAAAGCAACAACAGACAGTTTACCTTAGATCTTGAAAATTAAAGCTCAGTGCGAAGTGAGTATTCTATAACAGAGATGTTATCAGTCACTCAGTATGTACATTTAATGATGTTAAAAAGCTTTAATATTTATGAATTAGATTATAAATGTATCCATTTCGTTGCGAGAGCAGTGTGCTTCCAGTGAAAGCCCGCCCACACAAGCTTCTGATTGGCTGTGATATTTGATTAATTCTGTCAGAGCCAAACTGCTTGTCGCTTGAATCTTGTTGCGTCGTGTCACGTGTAGTTAGGATACGGCGTGAAGGACTGCTTTGTGACATCACTAATACCAGAAGTCAACTTTGTAGTCCAAACGAGCCGTTCGTTGTAGTTCTTGAAAAGAAATTTTTAAAAAATGAATTCTCCCTATTTGTAACTTTGTAGATCTTTTTATGGCCAAATATACGCACTACACACTGACTAAAAGTCAAAGCATAATGGGACCCCTTTAATGTTTCAATTTGTATTTACAGTTGATTGTAGTCATAATTCATTATATTAACACTGTTTTGTTTATGTATTTGCAGGCATCACACTGGTCAGCTGGTCACAGCAGTAATCTCAGCAACAGTTCGAGATGTTTCCAGGGCAGAAAATGTTCCTGTATCTGTCCAATACACCCTATCCTCTGGGATTAAGGTAAAAACACACTTAAAAAATGTTTTAAGAAGTTAATATATATTTGATTAAACTCTGATGCAGAGTTATTAATGTTAACTAAAACTAAAACCTGAGAATAAAATAAACGTTAACAGAAATAAAATAAAAAATATACAAAAAGCTAACTGTTTTATTTCTTATTGTTATTTACAGTAGATAAAATAACTAAAACTAAGAATTAAATATTAATTATTAATATAGTAGACAAACTAATACAAATGGCAACACAATAAAAAAAAACTTAAATTAAAATGAAAGAAAATATAAAAATATAGAAATACAACTGTAATAGTTTTAAATGATATTAAAAAAATATTTTTTCTTCTTTAGGCAGCGTATTCCAAACAAGTCACTGCCGTCTGCGTCTTCTGGAATATCATGTAAGTGAACGTAATACTGTTATAAAACTACTAACATGTGTGATGTCATGAGTCTCTTGTTTGGGTCTGATGTAGTGTCTCATGTCCAAAGGGAGGGTCATACGAGTGCTTGGTCCAAGAAAGGGTGCAGGGTGCTGCCTTCTCCTCCTGATGTCACTTCCTGCTTCTGCAATCACACCACCAATTTTGCCATCCTCATGAATTATATGGAGCACAGGGTATGTTTAGACTTTGTGCTTTCAGCTGTAACAAAAATGTAACTAATAATCTGTTTACATTTTATAGATGAAGAGTTTGCAAAAACAGATAACAGCTTTCTGAAACTCATGTTTTTTCATTGTGCCTTCCAGTTAATCTCAATCAAACTGCAGTTGGATTATTTTGATTAGGTAAAAAATAACTTACAAAGACCCCCCACTAATACACATAACACAATAAAAACTTGATAACATTATTAAAAAACAGGATTTTTGAGAGAAAAACCCAAACAAACAAACAAAAAAGCTAGTTGTCTGTTTTTGCAAATAAACTTCATATTGTCAGGGTGTATGCATGAAGCACAAGGCGAAGACGTGAGTGTTGTGATGATATATAGACTTTACTCAAACTTTAGCAAACAAAGAATGGTACATACACAACTAAATAACATTGACGATAGACAGACAGGACTAAACACAACGGGCTTATAAACACAGGGGATGATTCAGGACAGGTGAGGGACACAGGTGGCAAGGGTTAAATAATCAACTTAAACAAGAACAGGAACTAGACCATATAAGGACAAACAGGAAATAATAAAACTAAACCAAAACGAACTAGTGACAGATAACATGGACAAGGGCGTCCTCGCACCTAGAGACATCCACAAGGGGAGGGAGGGTGGGCGTCCTGGAGGCCGTACTGGGTAGAGTCTCTAGGTGCCTCCAGGACGACATCGTAGACTCGGCTGGCCCCAACCAAACTGGAGCCTTGGGCGGCCATGGCGGATCTGGAGTCTTGGAAGGCCATGGCGGATCTGGAGTCTTGGGAGGCCGTGGCAGATCTGGATACTCGGGAGGCCATAGCCAAATCCCCTCCCTACCCACCACTTCCACGACCGTAACCCTTTTACCCCCCCAACCCAAAAATTTTCTTGGGGAGGTTAGCCGACCATAAGGGCCCGGGTCGTGTGGGTGTCCATAGGAAGGACCGGAACTTGAGAAGCGCTCTGGAAGCGCAGGCTCACGGGGCGCTCTTGCAGCGCGTGCTCAGGGAGGCGCTCTTCAAGCGCAAACTCAAGGGGGCGCTCTTCAAGCGAAAACTCAAGGGCTGGAATCGGGATCGGCTCTCCTGGCCGTAATTCAGGGACTGGAATCGGGATCGGCTCTCTTGGCCAAGACTCTGGAACTGAGATCGGGATCGGCACTCCTGGCCATAATCTAGGGACTGGAATCGGAATCGACACTCCCGGCCGTAAACAAGGGACTGGAATAGGGAACGGCTCTCCCGGCCATAAATCTGGAACTGGACTCGGGAACGGCTGTCCTGGTCATGATTCAGGAACAGGACTTGGGATCGGCTCTCCCGGCTGTAAATCTGGAACTGGACTCGGGAACGGCTGTCCTGGTCATGATTCAGGAACAGGACTTGGGATCGGCTCTCCTGGCCGTAAATCAGGAACTGGATTCGGGAATGGCGGAACGGGATCCGCGGGGATCAGGACAGTCATATCGGCCCACAAATCTTGATCAGGACCCGGACTACGCGGACTGGAATCTGCGGGGATCTGGATCCACTTTTGGGGAGCTGGCACTGATGGGCCTCCATACCGTGCAGTTTTTTGGGGAGCTGGCATTGATTGAACCCCATACTGCGCCGCTTTTGGGAGCGGAATCCGTCGACAGGCGAGCCGAGAGCCGGGCAATGGAGGACGGCCTCCTGGCCGTTGCTCGTGTGGAGCAGGAAGAGGAGTGAGTCCATTTAGGAGGCGGTGGAGAATCTCCTCGGGGCTGATCATCCTCTTCGTTTCAGTAATGGTCAACAGGACTAAACACAACAGGTTTATAAACACAGGGGATGATTCAGGACAGGTGAGGGACACAGGTGGCAAGGGTTAACTAATCAACTTAAACAAGAACAGGAACTAGACCATATAAGGACAAACAGGAAATAATAAAACGAAACCAAAACGAACTAGTGACAGATAACATGGACAAGGGGCGTGACACATACAGTATATTGTTTTTATTATACTATATATATTTATTTATATTACTTATATTTATGTTTACACACACACACACACACACACAAACAAATATATAAAAATGTAATAAAAATATACAAATGTAAATGTGGGATAATAAAATATATTATTACATAATATTATATATTATTTATTTTATTTATTATTAAATAAGTTATACTAAAATATGGTACATAAAAACTAATATAAATATATATGTATAAAAATATGTGTGTGTGTGTATATATATATATATATATATATATATATATATATATGTGTGTGTGTGTGTGTGTGTAGAATTAGATATAATACTCAATTAATTGGTTGCTATTATTATTATTACTACTATTTATGAATTAATAATAATAATAACAATAATTCAATAATTAATTTTTTTTTATTTTTATCATTATATTCACACAAACTGTATATATATATGTATATACATATATTATACTAAATATTTTTAATAAATATTTTTATACTAGTATAAATATAGTACAATATGTAAGTTATTGCCTGAAAAGTGTTAATAAGCCAGATTGATGTTTCACATAAATATACTGTCCTCACCAAACACATTTTTGTTCTAAAACAATCTGCCCAATAGAGGTCACTGTTAGCTTAATCACAGTGTTTGTGGTTTTGTATTGAGCATTATGTGAGAAGGTCATCTGCAGAACTTCATAAAGAGCAAATCTGATCTCATATTAATGCCCAAGTGCCGCTCCAGCGCAGTAATGACATCAGTCGTCATATCCCTGGTAGTTAACGTATATTTCCAGACAGTTAGACTGAGTGCAAGGAATACGAGATGCTTGTGTTTTGATGGGTCTTCTTCCCACAGTGGACTGCTAAAGAGGAGAGCGTTCTGACGAAGCTGACGTTTATCGGATCCGGAGCGTCTCTCTGCGCGCTGCTGGTGACCTTGATGCTGTTTACCGTGTTAGAGTAAGTGCTTTTCACCGATGCACTACCTGCATGACAAGAGCCGTGCGCTTCTGTTGGGTAAACACTGCATGATGTGCTCTGGCAGCGCTTGATTCGCTCTCTTTTATGATGTCTAACTTCCAGTGTTGGGTTCAGAAGGGTCACGACAGCGCAAGGTTTGCTCGACTCTCAGCAGCACGCCTTGTCAATAGCGCTCGGTTCTGAGGCCGGATAAGTATTGAAAAGCACTAATCGGCTAATTAGTGCTCGGTGCCAAATGAGCCTGAAGCTGAAGTTTTATGGTGGCATTACAGGGGAGTTAATTAAAGGGAAGGGTCACACAAAGAGAGGTTAATCAGTGGCGTATCAGCCAAGCTGCTTTCTTTAAGAGATTGATGGCCTGTTTGCTGCTAATCAAACCACACACATACTTCATCTGGGTTACTGAAATAAATACAGTTTTTTTGCCTTATTCAACATTCTCAAAATGTGTCTGTATGATTGTGAAAAATGTATATATGACAAAAAGTGTTTTTTTTTTTGTATGTTTTTTTTACAGCATCCCGAAATCAGATCGAACATCAGTTCACAAAAATCTTTTTGTGTCTCTGATTTGTGCTCAAATTGTCCTTCTCTGCAGTGGTTCTGCTGTTCATAATAAGGTTTGGTGTTTTTATTTATAACATTCAGAACATTCAAACATAACATTCAAAATTAGGTTGTAGTTGTTGGTATATTTTAACAGAATATTGAATTGATTCTAAATTAGTTGTAATTATTTGATATTATTTATACAGCAGTGTTGTTTTAGAATTATGTATATGCTTGATTGTAGTATTTATGAATATTTTAATATTTTCATATTTTTTTATTTTAATGAATTTTAATTATACATATTTTATTATAATTTAATTATTGTAGTTTAATTATTTTTAGTCCTTATAATTTTATGAGGCTTTGCCATTTTCATTTTCGTTTTTTATGTATATTTGTAGGATTAATTTATTTATTTATGTTAGTACTTCAACCTAAATTAATATATTTCAGTGAAGGCAACATCTCTATTTTTTCTGTTTTAAGTTTTAACTTTATTTCAGTCATATAACATTTATTTTTTAATTATTCTAGATTTAGCTTTAGTTGATAACAACACAGCTATCCATAAGAATATTTTATGATATTATTTGTTATGTTTTATTTATATAAAATAATATAACACTTTACAATAAGGTTGCATTTGTTAAGATTAGTTAACTACATTAGTTCAAATAAACTCACAATGAAAAATAGTTAATGTATTTTTACTAATACATTATTCAAATCAACCTTTTTGTCTATCAATATTAGTTACTGGAAATGGACTAACAATGAACAGCTGTTATTTTATTAACTAATGTTAAGAAAGATTAATAAAAACTGTAACAAATGTTTTAAAAGCTCAGTGTTAATGTTATATAGTTACCAAATAGAAAGTGTAAAGTGTTACCAAAATAATTAATAATACAACATTATACAAAGTATATAAAATATACAGTTACAATATAAACCAAATACAATTTTGAATAGTAATAAATAATTTTTTATTAAGTTTAGTTCAGTAATTTTAGTACTTCAGCTATTTCAATGTCTTAATTTTGTTTTCCTTTTTTTTTTTAAGTTTTTTAATTTTTAAGTTTTTCATCCAGTTTCAGCTTTACTTAACAGTTTTTATTATTTTATTTATATATTAACAGTTTTTATTTGGTATTTTATATATTACAACAGCACTGCTTTATACAATACACTGTAATTCTTTTTAAAACTGTGATATACATGTGCTAGTAATATTAATGTAACAGTCTGTTTAATCAGAATCAGACAGTATACGCCATGCAAGGTCATGTGTTACAATGTTTTTACTATGTTAAAGGATGTCAAAACTGCTCTCTGCTTAATTAAATGCTGTCAGGGTTATGATTTTTAACTTTTTAAAAAGGAAACTAAGTCTATTTCTAGAACAAACTCAGTAGCAGCAGTCCGGCAGTGTCTTAAAACAACATTAGTGCTGCGGCCATATTTGGCATTGGATAAGCTGTGTGGCTGCTTGATCTTTTGACCCCTGACCGCCTGCTCTTTGACCTTTGCCCTGTAGGTGGCCTGCACGCTTGTGGCCGCTCTGATGCATCTGTTCTTCATGGCAGCCTTCAGCTGGATGCTGGTGGAGGGCCTGCTGCTCTGGAGCAAAGTAGTGAGCGTTAATTTGAGCGAGGACCGACACATGAAATACTACTACCTGATTGGCTGGGGTAATGCGACTCCGCCCCCAATCTCCTCCTCAGTCTGTTGTACCGCGCAGTTATTGATCGGGTTCAAGAGTACAGGAATGCAGGTGTCCTGTTGATTTGATGGCACTGAATATTCACATGTATTTGATTTTATACTACTTTTTCTTAAATTAGACATTACAACTAAAAAATTAACTGTAGAAAAAAACGATCAACACCTGCACCGTTTATATTCCACCTTATACAGTGAAGTATTTTCACACTTAAGTCACACTTAAAATGTGTTTTAACTGTTACCACAAAGCAGATATTTGAAAGAAAAAAAGCCTAAGCGTTTTGATTCGTGTGCTATAGAAGTGTGTGTGGTTGACCAGGTCTGCCTGTGCTTATCGTGACCATCACGCTGGCCTCTGCTGCTGGGAACTACTCAGCGGACGGTCACTGCTGGCTCAGTGTTCAGAACGGCGTCATATGGGGCTTCGCAGGACCTGTCATCTTCATTATTATGGTGTGTCTTTACTTCTGTCATTGTTCTCTTTTATAATCATGATAATGACAATAACAAGCAGTAAATAAATAAATAAATAAATGAAGGAATGAGTTAAAAACATATGACAAAAATATTTTCTGTGTGTTTATGTATTTGTAACAATAATAACATAAAAAAAATAAACACATACACGTATAAAATATATAACAATGTTAAAACAACAACAAAAATATATATATATATGTATTTTTCTAAAAAAAAAATTTTTAAACATTTTTCCAAAAAAAAAAATGGTTTTAACATCATTCCAAAAAAAAAATAATATATATATATTTATATATATACGTGTATATATATATATATATGTATATATATATATATATATATTTATATTTATGTAAATATTATACATAATACGTTAATTACACTTAATACATGTAATCTAATTACATTTTACACAAAACAGTTTCTTAT